>NW_019776004.1:92868-132526 GCF_001039355.2 Lingula anatina | reverse complement strand
ATTTCTTTCTCTTTTAACTTCAAACTTGGCAGAGATAGGTCCATAGTTACTCTTGAACTTGAATAGGAAGTCATATACTGGCAATTTACTGTGACCTTGAAATTGACCCTTGGCCTACCTTACGAAGAACTTAAATTTGATTGTACCATATATATTTTTTGCAATAGTTTAAAAATTCTTGTTGATTGCATTTTTACAGCTTGTCAAGCACAAAACTGGTGGCTGTGTCCCTTATTTTGTGTATGTGGGGGTCTATACGAATGCGTTTGCTCCAGCTGGTGGTACAATATTTGGAGGCGGTATCGCCTCTCTGATCCTCTAGTTTTATATTGAACCCAATGTCTCTTTGCCACTAGTTGACTGTACTATTCCTATTTTGAATTGCAGCAATCTTGAATTTTCTCAAATACGCAAGATGCACCCTTGCTACACACCAGATTTATATAGAGTAAGGTTAATAAGGATGTCAACATGTTTGAACATCAAACGGCTTTATTTCATGTTGGAATCAATGCCTGAACTGTTCCATTAATTGACACCTATGTGCATTTGAATGATATATTCCTATGACAACTGGCAGTTATCTTCGGTTTTCTCTGAATAGTACTCAAGGATACATACACTCTCTACACACACACAGAGTCTTTCATAAGGATAAATAGGATATAAAAGCGATCTAAAGTTAACTACATTTAAATTGTACTCAGTGTATCTCTGGCATTATTTGATTATGTGTATGAATATTCTAATGACAAAAGGCAGACATCTTGAATTTTTTTCAGAATACCCAAAGATACACACATGCTACAGACGAGGTATACATCATGGGGGTAATAATAAATGGAATGAAAAATGTAAATTATTTTTAAAACAAACCCATGGTAATGTAATTGTATAAAGAACCACATGCCTCTCTAGCAGCAATTGAAACACATCCATTAGTATTCCTATGTCAAATTGTAGTTCTCCGAATATCCATGGATGCACACTATTTACCCACCAGATATATATCATAAGACTATTAAGGATGGGCAAAACTTGATAAGCAAACACAATTTCACCCTGGTAGTAGATGAAAAGCCATGGTTGTGCAGTTGCAATTCCAGTAGTATTCCTATGGCCAATGACGGCCATCTTGGATTTTCTCAAAATGATTAAATATGCACATTTATTACCTGCTAGATATGCATCACACTGAAAAAATAAACTGAATTTGATAGGGAATTATGTTTTTCCTAGCTGGCATTAGTTCTAACCCTTTGTAATACTAGAAGAATTCCTATGACATATGGTGGCCATCTTGGATTTTCTCAAAATGCCCAAGAATACATGTTAGTTACTCACCACATACATATTGTGTGGGTGGAAAGGATGTGGAAAACACCCAGAAACAAACTTAATTTGATAGTGGAAAATTAATCTTTCCAGTTACCATTAGTTGAATCCCCCATATACTAGAGTTCCTGTGGCACATGGCAGCCATCTTGGATTTCCCAAAATGCCCAAGAACACTTTGTAGTTCCTCACAACAAACATACGTGGGTAACAAAATTCTGAGAAACAGACGTAATTTGATAGTGGACAACGTATCTTTCAAGCTGGTATTAGTTGTGCACTAGTATTCCTATGGCTGTTTCTATGACATATGACAGCCATCTTGGATTTTTTCAAAAAGTCCAAGGGAACTTGTTTGCTATCTGACATATATGAATAAAATGGGTAATTAGGATGTAGAAAACTCTGAGAAAAAAATCTATTTGATAAAAATCAACATGGGTATGTACATATTTCTATAGAATTCCATAAATTGGCGGCCATTTTGGACTTTTTGGCCAAACGGTAATTTTCTTCCGTGGGCTACGGCTCTAATTTGATTTAGTATGTCAAAAGGTACCCACATGCAAAATTTGGTGCTTTTATCCGCCGTGTCACGATTTTTTCCTTAAGCCACCGGACTATAAAGGCTAAAAATCAAAACCATATATAAATATCCTTCTTAAATATCTGATTATCAGCATATTTACATTACGTCTACCTTGCCTAAAATGTACTTGTACCCTTAAGAAACATGCTAGATAAGGACATATTGTTTAGTTTGCATGCATTTGATGTTGGATATAACGGGAATGTGACGTAATTTCAGGGACTTTTTTTCACTGATAAACGATGAACGATGAAGTGTGTATACTACAGTACCGGAAAATGAAAATACAGTGATTTTGATGTAGTAAAATGATCAGATAAAAATTAAAGAAAAAAATATCAAATTAAAATTTGACCATATTACGTAATGCTTACAACTTGCGTGTCTTCACTATACTCTGACTGACGAATATCATATGACAATTTGTACATACAGCGCATATACTAGTACATTTAATTCTACAATTACTAGTGGCTTCATTAAAGTAAACAATAATACTGAGCTTGTAACATGACACTGCTTGATCACTATAACTGAATCGTCTAACATTCTGTTAATATAGAGACACAGAAATATATCAGAAGCTAAAAAAATGTAATTTTCTTATATTGTATTTGTAAAATAAAGAAAACCGATTTTTATTATTAAAATAATGTCTCTAGTCTAAATCAATCGGTAAATGCAGTTAAACACTCGTAACTTGACCCCTTTTGCTTTCATGTACGTAATCTTAAGAACTGCCCTATAGAAAAGATACATAATATAGCAAATAAGAATGTAATACTACTTAAATGTCTTTTATTCTAAAAAGAATAAGCAGGAAATGATATTAACCTGTTAAACGTAACCATTTTCTGGTAACATTTATACAAGGTTGTGTCAATTAATAATTATATAATGTTTGAACCATGTTGCACGTCAGCAGAAAGAGCTGATAAAGTTACGGCCTTTTTTTACAAAAAAATACCTATCATTAAAAAAATGGCTATTCAAAAATTACATTGAAAAATATTTCATGATATTCTTACCTTGGTTTTATTGCCTATCCAATTTTTATGAAGATAAACTAGCTTGGATGATCATTTTTGACATATAAAATTGACGGAATATCTCTTTATGGTCTGGGTTGCCTCTGCTCTTAAATGTGTATTCTTGTCAATTGAATGATCATTCTTTAAAGACTACTTGCACTCAAAGAAGGCCACGTCAGAGCTCAGCTGCTGGATACTTGTTTTAATATTGGTGTAAATATTGGACATGCAATTCCACAATACGGAGTTAAAATAATGCCCGGAAGAATTCCATTTAGGAGACAAATTTTAAATTGAGTTCTAACCATTCAGAAGTGACATATTTTTGGTATCGACAAAATATGTGCACTAGAAGGTTGATATTGGTTAACTGGATAGGAACCTGCGACATGATATTTGAAAAACGGATTGAAGAATACATACGGCTTAAAGAAGTCGCCTGGTTAAAAAGTACATGTATATGTGTGGATGGGTGGACTATATAACCAAGCCTATACCATATCCGTCGTCTATGCATTTACATGACCGTCATTGCTAGTGAGCCTTTCATGTACAGTTCAGTTATAATGCGTATAGTATGTTCGTGTACTGGGTATTTTTGAAAAATTGTTGATAAATGTAAAGCATTTCTTACCTGTAGACAAACATTGTCATTTTAGTCCGTCCAATTATCCCTGAAACCAATGGCAGTGAGAAACCATCTTTGACAATCTCAAAGGACATCGCTGTTGTATCTTGGACAGCCCCAGAGCAAGGTGAAGTAACATCATATGGTATCAAGTACTGTATTAAGGATACCCTGATATGTGTGGAACATCGTGTACATAACAGCAGCACTACATTTGCAGCAGTGCGTATTACAGAAGGGAAAGAATATATATTTACACTGATTGTCTACCAAGGAGATGATATTGTGTATAAATCTGAACCCTTTGCTCAAGGTTGGTAACACATTGTACAGTAAGGTCAAATAATTCTAATTAGGCAAATGATTCTAAACTGTTCCCTTCGTATTGATTCATCAATAACTAATAAAGGAAAAGAACGCGTTTCATAAAATCTGTTGAGATAAATGGTTACCATGGTTCTAAGGTAATAATTGAAAAACAGCTTATTTAAACACCCTGTATTTGTGATTGTCCGTTAACATATTACGCGTGTTAGGAAAGTGGCGTCGGTAGCGTCTTTCAGTGCATATTGTTTTTATATATATAAATATCTTCATATAACCTTTGTCATCAATCATTTAAGGAACCAAGCGCGATGGAAGCCACGCTAATGAAGTAAACGTAGCAGCCATTGTTGGGGGTCTTGCTAGTGGAATTTTACTCCTTGTCGGAATGGGGGTTTTATTCATCGTTCGAAGAAAACTGTTTACATGCACGGGTAGGTTATCACGGGTACATGTGAATATCAAATAATTAGCGAAAGAGTGCTCTGATACATGGCTAAACGAGTCCCATTATATCAGCTATTAGTATGCCTTCAAATAATAAAGATCACGGAAAAAAACTGAAAACATTGTATGACTCGCTTTTCAGATTGCTCAGGAACTAAGACAGAGATGGGGAGCGGTGCAAGGGATGTCATCAACATGAGTCAGGTTATAACTGTGCTTGTAAATGTGCTTGCCTGTGCTTGTGTTTAAGTGAGTTTTGTATGTTACATTGTTGTTATTGATTTCATCTTATTTAATTGCTGCTGTGCTGCTGGACATCTTCCTTAAATTTGTTACGTAAATATTTTCATTTAGACATGTGAAAGGCAATCATAAATAAGGTAAGTAATTTATTCCAAATATTGGATATTTTATACATTTGTTGGCTGAATAAGCCTTATCTTTTCCCATATTGCCATATCTTATCCTATCTTATATAAAATCGTTTCAATCTTTGTTTGGTTTACTTAGGTAGAACAAGTCAGCCAGAGGGTATATGAAAGTCCAATACGAAGTGAAAAGGAATCTTTGGTGTACACCGAATTAAATGCTTCTGCTACCACAGTGGGTTACAGTTTTCTATTTTGCTACAGACTAAATGAATGGCTTAAGTTTATGACAAGGGGGCATTTTTTAATTGCTTATTATATTTAGTGCAATTCTTTTAGTTCATGCTTTCAATTAAAGTATCCGCCAACAACTCCAATATCAGTCTCACTTTCCACATTCTTTAAGTCTAAGGAATTTCAGATTGCTTAAAATGTTACCAATATTAAGTCTCTGAAATAATTTAATATGTTTTGTATAGTCAGTGACTTTTGGATATTACACCCATGATATATAAAAATCATGTTCGGTTATAAATCACAACGGATAGTTGGGGTGACATTTTTAATGGCCAAACATGGCGATTGCACAATAGTATCATCTGCAATGGAATGATTTTATATGGGGAAATAAATAATTGCATTGATGAAATTCAAAACATAAAGACAACATTAATGATGTCACGTTTTTACTCTAAGGGTGCACCAGTGTATACTATTGTTAAGGAAAAAAACGTGGAAGTTCTGAGACAAAACATCAAGATTCTAGAGAAGATAGGGAGTGGGGCATACGGGCAAGTTTACAAAGGAAGTGTATTGCAGCTCAACAGAAACCAAGGATGGACAACGGTGGCTATTAAAACGATAAAAGGTAAAAATACTGCATGACCTTGAAAAATGACAAAATTAATTTTGGTTACCTCAATTAATAAACATAGTTTTATGCTTTATGACACGGCTTTAGTATTACGTTTACAGATATTAGTAAAACATCCTCATATATGTGTACTCCATGAACTATGTTGACTCTTTGCTTCCAGATGTAGAAAATCCAGCTGTGATCAAGGACTTACTGGACGAGTTAAAAGTAATGTTAGAGCTCAGCCCTCACCCAAATGTGGTTGGTCTACTAGGGTCCTGCACAGGTGATGATGGTAAGATACAACTGAGTTTTGTGTTTCTTTAAATGGCTCAGATCCTCTCTTTCTAATAACAGCAGTAAATTAATATCAGGACAAAATTATTATCATCTGTAAATAAGCGGTGAAGGGCATGTGAAGGCTTTCTGGTGTTTCACAGCTGTCCCGCCGTGCTCTTTCATAGCCTTTCGACGGCCGTAATCCCATCACCCAGTAATGGTATACCAGCTGAAAATGTAAGCAATTTCCAGTTTAACAGCCGGTAATTTGTATCCATGTAATTCTACAAAACCAAAGTCCTTACTTTTTATAAATGGTTTACCTGATATAATTTTTTTGTTTCTCTATAAGGCGAGTTTCTCGAGTCTACATGTATCTCGCGGCATGAATGTATATGTTTCAACAAAACGCTTTTGCTGTTTCATTAACACATTACTATATTGCTTTATTTGTACATTCTAGGTGTACCTATGATTATCATGGAATATCTTCCTAACGGAAATCTACAAGATTATTTGAGAAATGATCGATCAAAGGAAAAAATGGTATATGGGAATTTGCATGGTGTCAGCTCCTCCTTAACATCACGTGACTTGATGAAGTTCGCCTTAGACATCGCCAATGGAATGATGTTTCTTTCCTCAATGTCCGTGAGTTTTCCTTCCAGTGTTGTGTACCGTTTTTGTCTAAATTTGCTCATTTTTAACACACACTTTTGTATTTGAATTCAATTATTTGTGTTAGGTGGTTTAAAGGTCTTTTTGTGAGGAATTTTACTGGTGGAATATGCAGTGTGATTTATACAGTTTCAGTGAAGTTTCCATTTCAAATGAAACTGCCGTTCTACATATATCCATCCAAATTTGCGGTGACTCTTGCTGAATGCAATCACATTTACGTATCAACCATAATATAGTTTCATTGGGATTGGGCATTCAGATGACATTAATTGCACACCTGCAACAATTTCATGCACATTATAGATTCTCCACAGAGATCTTGCCGGACGGAATATTTTGGTGGCTGAAGACAGAACATGTAAGATATCGGACTTTGGTTTCGCTAAGGACGTCATTAAAAGTCACCAATATGAGAGAAAGACACAGGTAAAAGGCAGTTTTAAATTGACGTCAATCACAATCCCTAATAATAAAACATAAGAACATTTTAACAACATGATTGTATTTTGACAGATATTCATGTCAGAAAGATAACAACGTGTACTCTATGTTATCAGTAATTATTCATACGAAAAAGTAAATATCTTTGATTGGATGTCTCCTTCAAAACTTCTCTTAAATGTTGTCAGGGCCGTTTACCAGTACGCTGGATGTCTCCAGAAGCACTGTATGACAACATATTTACCACACAGTCTGATGTGTGGGCGTATGGTGTACTGCTCTGGGAGATTGTCACACTGGGTATGTTTCTCATTTAATCTATATGATACTTTATTTGTATTTTTTTGAATGGACAAAACAAAATATCATATCACAAATTTAAAATTGAAATAAAGAAAGTTAAATATATTTTTGTAATATCAGGTTTGTTAACATAATTATTAGTCTGGTAATAAAACAATTGTAATGGATTATGCGATCTGTACAGCATGTGTTACTTTTATAAGGTTCCAGTCCCTACCCTGGTATGTCAGCCAAGCAGGTGATGGAGGCTATAACTGAGGGATACCGGATGCCACAACCACCACACTGTTCACAGGATATGTAAGTTATAACCTTCATGTATAGATCTGGTGTACTACTTAAGCAAGAACCCGTAGTAAGGTTTATAATCTTATACATGTGCGAAAACACTCTTATTATGCGTCTTTCGTTTTATCTTTTGAGTCATGTGTTTACATAAGAACATAACATTCCACAAAAGGGTGTTTGAAAAACAAGTTTCATACTTTATCTGACACCTTTATTAAACTGTATATTTCAGGTATAACATCATGTTGTCTTGCTGGGAGGACAATCCAAGTTCACGACCCTTGTTCAAAGCAATAACTGTGTCCTTGAGTGACCTTTTGTCCCGAGACTACGAGGTTCTAACTCTTGGAAAGTTTGAGGAGAAGCTTTATGAAGATATTGACCAATTTAGGCTTGATGAAAAATGCTAATAAAAGAAAGTTGCTAACACAGCTTTCATGGATATTTGTAAATTGATAGCTGGAAATTTCAGAAGCTAATGTTTCTAGTAGGGAGTGAGTTCTATTTTTGCGAAGTTAATAGTACAGGCAAAATAGCGGTACTACATTATACACGGTATTGTGTGTTCGTGACCTATTTGCAGTTTATTCACTGCACTACGTATATCCCTGGGAAAGTCGAAGCTGCTTTGCGTATCGATAATAACAAACACACGTTAATATGACCCTCAAAGTTGACCTACAGTACCTGTATGTATTTTATTTGTGTATTTTTTTATTTCACTTTTTCTAGTTTGAAATACATATACAAATCACAGATCGTGCATTTTCTGGAGTCCTATGCAGTTTCATGTATTCATGGTATTAGTATTATATAGTTTTACATATCCTCTCAAACTGCATCAAAATCAGCGTTTTAGATGACGATTCAAGATATAGGAACTACCAATGCAATGAGATGAAACAAATGTTGGCTTGGGTATTATTTTAGAATTTGTATATAGCAATTTATTGTATTTCAGTGTTTGTATTGATGAAAAATCAAGTTCCTTTAGGCTAGCACATATTTTACAGAACCAATCATCAGTTATCTTTTCTAGTTCAATAGATATATAATGTATTCCAATGTGAGCAGAAAGCACAAAGTAATTTTATTTACAAACCCCAATATACACATAATGTATATATACAATCAGCGTAACAAAAAACAAATCCATTATTACACACAAGTTGATCGAGTCAATATGGCCTCGATACATGCTAATAAAACGGTAACACAATGTTAGAATTATAGGAAAATAAACAGTTTACAGCAAATATCAACTGACACAGGTTGTGTGTTGGCTTTACATGCTTCTGGTATTTATACGTACTAGGTTCGAATAAAAAAAAAACAACATTTTTTACCAGAAATACGTAATACCAATTTTACATTTTGAAGATGATTTGTATTTCTCCATGTTTAGGCTATATTAAAAGAATGGAAAACTCTGCTTTAATTTTATCCATCATATCCTTTTCATGTACGATGCATTTGATTTGTTTACACCTGGAAGCAAGTAATTAAGCTAGCCCATGGCATGTAATCTAGTGTTGTTTGCTGATTTTCATAAACTGAATGATGGTATTTTGGCAAGATAACAGGTGGGCGAACAACTTATTAAATCTATATGTTTTTTTTTCACTTGTAATACAATTATAAAAATATATTTTAGAATCATACTCAGTGAATCACGATAGTGTAAGACATCCTTTGTCCATATGAGATCACCACTGATTGGATGTGAAGAGGTTGAAGAGAACAGTGAATGCCTTAACAGTAAAAGCCTACCATCATTGGAGGAGCCAAACACTGTAAAACGTCTATTTCATTAAAATAAATGCAATGTGAAACATTTATTCGGAATATGTTTTTGTTCTAGCTCTTACATTGTCTAAGGGATGTAAACGCCATAGAATTTTGGAAAAAATAAGCTGAAAATGATAATGGAAAAAAAACCGAAAAAGTTCATATGAAATCAAAATATAAGGGTTGGTGTTTATGCTCATTTGGAGACTTCTGGGAAAACAAAGGCTGTGGGCATGTGAATTCTTCGTTGAACTGTTTACACAGAGGTTGATAGATTGCAGTAGACAGAACTGGTATGCTTTAATACATAAAGCAGATGAGCTAAGAATTCATAGGACTTAAAATCAGATTAAGTGTATGAAGGGCTTTTGTTATTTGGCACCATAAGCTAGAATAACACGTGATACTGTTCTACTAACTATAACCTCCAGATTAAAATATAACGCTATGGTTGCAAGGGATTGAAAAAAAAAACGTTTGGCATGTCTCTCGAAAGTTCGCTAAGGAAATGAGAAAGATGAGGGTGATTTCACCACTAGTAACTGCACTTTCCTCCCAAAAAAGTAACTAAATTAAGATAGAAACAACTTACATATTACCGTAATTAGCTGATAAACGTGTTAAGAATATCTACCAGTACTCTCCACGCGTAGAAAAATCCACCCACATGACATATTAATATTCTTGAAAGCTCCTTATATTTCCCCCAGTTCATATAGTGAATCGACAAAACCCTTTCAATAAAATTTTATCTTCATAAAATTATATCTAATATTATTACTATCTCTTCAGTCCTCTCAGGTAGCCATAGCAGCTGTGCTAAAAAAAACGAGATCATGTCCGAAAGCCAAGGAGGGCAGATATGTCTTTTTTAATTGGCAATTAAAATGTACAGTTCTGCCAATAATCTATAATGAGTAGAAGTGAAGTTAAACTTGAAATCATGTGGTCTGGTATATAGCTGATTTCGCGATTAAAATGGGTTATTTTTACCCAGCCAAGGAGGTTAAGATTTTGGTTTTGTTTGTCTGCTGTTCTTACAGAAGCGTCATGGTTAAGTTGTAAACGGGTTAGTAAATAAATATAATAGGTCGATCTGTATGTCTGTTTGCAACATTAGACAGAAAGTTAATGTAAACATTAAATGCGTGAATTGGGTTAATCATTTAATCAATCAATGATTTATAATGAACCTAGTGTTATTAGATTGTTCATTACTAAATTATTAATATTAATGGAAATCTATCTGTCTTGGCTGAGGATTGCGATCTATGGGTGCATCTTAACTGTTAATATAGCCCCAAACTTCAGTTGAAATAAAGCTGATTTGAATTTTACAATATTATTATTTCTCTGATCTTCATGTGTGACCTGCTTGTGTTATGTTGTAATTAACCATGCTTCCATACGTGGAGAATGTGTCTAGACCCTCGTCAAATAACGATATGTTTTCAGTGGTGTAACAAAGTGAACACGTTCTTATTCACTTGATGTACTTATTGTCACGCAGGAGAGTACCCCTCAAAATGTAAGCAGAAGGCCGTTTAATGATAAGACAACTAAAATATATCAGTCCATTGAACTTTGTCAGGTCACGTCTAAAAATAAAGCGGATCGACGCGGAAGTAAAACGTATTATACGGTGAACACCAGTTGCGTCGAGACGGAACATTTTAGACACAGTTTAATCAGGTAGGTATAACATGCAAGTAGTCGTTCTTGAGGTGTAATAAGTAATTAATTTACAGTCGCTCCGTGCCTCATAAGTGCGAGTGTGTGAGTACGAAAGTGTATGTGTGTGAGTGTTTGTGTGTGTGTTGTTTGTCTGTGTGTTTGTGTGTGCTGTCTGTGTGTGAAGATGCATGTGTAGTGAATGTGGCTTCACGGCGCGAGGTCACATTTTGCGTCAGTCTCCATCAGTCTTTGATTCTAGATATTCATTATCAATTATTAAACCAACTCTGTTTATATAGGCGTCAGATTTCGACTACCCATGTTTAATAGTTGTCACTGGACCTGTTTTCTTGAAAAAACAAAAACAACTTTATTACACGAAGTGCTCAAAGCCTGTCAATCCCAGGGAAATGAATTTAATTAGGATCGAGTTGGACCAGTGTCATTCATGTGCAAACAGCCCTTAAGCTATCAAGGTTAATAACTTATTTAGTGTTATTATGCATCTAAGCCAGCGAAATACCGTTACATATACATTTCAGTGATGAACTCTGTGACATTAGGGTACTATTTTGTGTTGTTTCAGTGATACATCAGAGGCATGCGTTGGGGGTTGAAGAAAGTGTTTCTTTCAGTCCTTGTAGGAATCACATATATTTACTTGCACATTGTGGCAGGTATTACATTTTTTCTCTCTCTCTTTTTATTATTATTATTATTATTATTATATCGTTTTTAGATAACATTCCTATCATGATTGCTCGTTTTTTTATCTTCAATACAAATGCCTGTGTGATAGTTGGCTTGACTCCCCTTTCTTAGTTATATTTACTCGCAATACGTTGTTTGTAGGTGTTTTAATCCTATCAGTTAAAAAGTGTATACTTCTGATATATGTTCATGGAGACATGGATGTATAAACTTAAAATCGGGATGTACTGTGATCTGCTTATATTCAGATTGCTTCGGTTAAAGGAATGTACATGTATCCCCTACAATAATACCCATAATCTCGGAGACATGGAATTGACATTTTTATTTGCATAGGTGCTGATATAGATGTTGGGCCTTCCACAGCTGTCAGTGCCTCAGTTGGAACATCATTTTCCTTGTGGTGTAAAGTGAACACTTGGACTTCTGGATGGCAAACAGAGTGGACCAGAAGGACTGTTGTCAGTCCTACCATACTGACACAAGATTGTGTTACTGCTGATACAACCAAGTACAGTGTTAACCCATGTGATCAGACCAACCACAACTTTACACTTGTTATATCCAATGTGCAGTTCTCAGATGCTGGGGGATATGAGTGTGGTCACAAAGGAATGAAATGTAACAGGGTAATTGTGACAGTGATTGGTAAGTATAACAATCATTTGAAGGATAAGCGAAATGGGTCACTGTAAAAGGCCTCCTGCTACCTGATTAATAACATATACAAGAGTATTTCTATATGTTAATACAACCAAGTACAATGTGGTTAAAACCCATATGATCAGCTAGCCACAGCTATAATCGTATTATATAGAAATTTAGAACTACACCAGCAGAATAAAGCACAGTTAAGAAGGCAGAATAAGCCCCATTTGCTATCTTTGACATTAAAAAAAAAGGTATCATCTATTTAAAACACAATATTTAACGTATTTATGTAATATTAAAAATACTGATTATTTGACCGATATGCCAGATGTTAATTTATTTATTGTAGACAACCTGATATTCATCATACTTCCTTGCACAGACCACTGATTTACACAAATCTGAACATTTAATGAAAGTGATTTTCATTTTCCAATCCTGTCAATTCCAGCTGCTCCACGGGGAACCCGTCTCCTCAATACTACAACAGACATCAAGGTGAGAGCTCAGCAGGACACCACATTTCTGTGTGAGACCAAGGCGTATCCAGTGGCAACTGTTTCCTGGGAGATAGATGGCACTGCAGTGACATCTGGTGTCACACACAGTAATTCACCAAGGGACAACATCACACAACTTATTACAACCACAAGTACCCTGAAGTACATGTTTCAAAAGACACAGGGTTCAAAGACTGTCACCTGTAAGGCCAGTAATATTGCTTCTGGATCAACTCCTGCAGTGGCCTCTGTGAATGTAGATATTGTCTGTAAGTATGTGACTGTGAATAGGATTATTTTGTGCTTCTTTTAAAAAGGTATACTGTGTTGATGTATAAAGTAAAATGAATGAAATCAAACTGAATATACCACTGTACATAATTATAATTTACCTAAAAACAGACACACATTGTATTGCAGGTAAAATATTCAGTTTCAGATATCTTTTCAACAGAACTATATGTAACTGTGACAAATATCCGGTGTGACCAGTGTGATATTAACCTTTTATGTATTATCATTAATAAGAAATAGCCATATTTTCTCATGCAGGGCCAGTTGAGTCAGTGTCCCTAAACTGCACCAATTCCACACTTCACCTAGATGGCGCTACTGTATACTGTCAGAGTCAGACAGTTGGTGGACATCCAGCAGGAATGGTAAAATGGACAGATGTCACAGCCAGACCTTCTCCATACACACTTCCTATAGATGCTACCAGAGCCAGTAACCATAGGATATATAGATGTGAGGGCTACAATGATGTTAACACAAATAGGCCTTCTGCAGCTATTCAACTGAATGTGGCGTGTAAGTTCTAGCTTTCAATCCATTTGTCTACGAAGGTAGTGTATAATCTTTACCATTGATACAACCTGTAACAGCAGTGTAACAACTTGACTTTTTCTACATATAAATGCTGTTTATATACTGATAATTTGAAATGTAGGTTTCTTATCAGTGATACCGATTTGAAATGTTTTGGAACATCTGCACCTTACAATACAAGAATTTGTTATCCATCTGCGTGAAATGAAAAGGTGGAAAAGGTAAAATTATTGATATATTATAGAACTTGTACTATTGATATTGGACATTTGCATATCGGACATAAAAGTAATTGAAGCAAATCATTCCAGATCCTCACAAATTCATAAGTGCTGTATGTTAATTTGTATCCATGTTGCAGGCTGAAAAAGCATGCTAGAACTTACATGCCACATTCACTTGCATAAATGTTTAGGAACATGCACATATACGTATTTGCCTAACTACACAATGTTTTGTTATCCATTTGCATGAAAGGCGAAAGTGTTGACTCATAACTATATTGTTTCATATTTGCCTAATGAAATTTATCATTTCAGATCCTCCCAGTAACGTGGGTATAACATCTAACCCTGTGACACCCCTCCTTGCTGGCAGTTCACCCACTTTAACTTGTGAGGCCAGTGATAAGGGGAATCCTGCACCAAACTACCGCTGGTGGAATTCAAGTAACAACAATATCACAGACACAGAATCTGCTGGCAAATCAGTCATTACTGTAGGGCCACTGACAGACAGAGATAATGGACAGATATATCACTGTGAGGCCTCTAATTATTACACTATAAACAAACCTTCCACCAGTCCAACTGCTGAATACACACTGAATGTGGAATGTGAGTAGCGTGATATGTACCTGTGGAATTTTAAAACTTTTTACTGTTTTAAAAAACACAAAAAATTGCTTCTCAGATTGAGATTGAGATACATATTCAATTTGACTGGCCACATGCTCATGGTTTTTGGATGTTGGCATACATTAAATGTGGAATATCAGAAATGAATTTGTATATTATTGATGCATGGTTATAGTGGATACCAAAGGTAAACCCCAGTTGGTAATGAATGCTTACTAATTTGTATGGTAATATTTAAAGAAGTTTATGAATGAATATAAATCAACCTGCTAATGTTACAGTCAACCCCATAATATCAACGCGAGCCTCACCAAGTAGTACAGTTAAAGAAGGAGATGATGTGACCTTGACCTGTGATGTAACCAAGGCCAACCCAACAGTTACTAGCTATGTTTGGAGTAGAACTCAAGACAGAAACAATGGCGTCCATACCCAGGCCTCATATACCATTAATCAGATACAGGTGGAGCAGAATGGGACATACACGTGTTATGCCACAGCACAGTCCAGTCGTCATGGCAACCTGGTCGGAGAGAGCAGTATAACTATTACAGTTAAATGTTAGTAAAGCTGATAATATTATGTTTATCAAGGTACTCATGCTGAAAGGAATGATAGTATATAGTTACAGACACCTTGACCTGCCTGATATAAAACATATTTAAGGTACATTGATCTTTTATGTCTCCTTGATCTAAGTTGATTTCAGTAATAGGACATGTCAGTTAAAAGAATGAAACAAACTCAAGTATGATGTTCGAAATTTGGCCGACGACGGCCGCATTTATTGAAGGTTATGATGGTTGTAGTACAGATTTTTATCAGAAATTATATCAGACTGAGGGGCCTCTTGTATACACATTCGTTTGAAGATAAGGATAACAACCTTAAAGTATTTTGTTGGCCTTTTTATGTTTTTAATAAAGTATACTCAGAAACATGAAAAAAAATGACAGATACACATGTATGTGCATGTATCATTATAAGGAAAAACATTATTGAAGTTGCTTAGATGGTTATTTTTATTCCAGACCTGCGTGTCTCAGTAGAAAGTATCCCAGCGACACTGGAGAACAGCAGTGTTAACATTCACTGTAAACCAGAGGGAATTCCAGGTTCATTTGTTTATAGCAACTGGCAATTTCTGCCACTTACTGGAGGACAACCTGTAGATCTACAGAGGAACCAGAACCCTCTGGTACTGAACAATGTACAGTACACAGATGCTGGGACATATATATGTACTGCTAGTAACTCCCAGTTCACAAAGACTTCAAATGGAACTTTAGCTGTTAAATGTAAGTGATTATTGTGGGAACATTGTTCTGCAAAGTAGAATTAATGGATGTGACATATTATGTCTTTTCAATTAAATGTTTTAGAGACATCAATCCATATAATAATGGTTCCCTCATTCACTGTGTATGGGCTGGGGCATTAATCATGTTAGTCTTATTTTTATCTCAGATAGATAGATAGCAGTATGTCAGCATGAAACAGTTTCTGATAAGCATAAACGTGGTATATTAATACATTTAGTTGGAATCCAAATTTCGGAAATAGAATAAAGTATATTGTGCTGATAATCATTGCATTTGTCATTTGTGTTCAGATGCAGCAAAAAAAGACCCATCACCTGACCGTGTCACAAACCTGGAAGTTTCAGCAGACATTGGAGAGTCTGCCACCTTGACCTTGTATACCATTGCCTACCCAATACCCACATCTTACTCCTGGAGGAAAATAAACGGCAGTTTACCTTCTACATACAACCAGACAGATCTGGAGTATGCATCAACACTGAGAGTTGACAAGTTGAGAGACAGTGACTACGGCACCTATGTATGTAGTGTGGACAATGGTATTGGACAGTCTGTGTTCTTATTTAAACTGGAAAGAAAAGGTAACTGTGATGGATATATTAAACAGGAAATATGTTTTATGAGCATATTAAGTGTGCATGTTTTTAGTGACTGTAAATATGTACAAGAGACTTATGGACATACACAGGCCTACCCAACTACCAGACTCGGCACCTAAGGGTCCTGAATTAACCGGTATATCGGACCACACTACCCGTTTTCAAGGTGTGTGTCAGATCGCATTTCGGAGTATCAGCCAGAACACCGACAGGATGAGCCCTGGCATGCTCGGCTGTCTCCTTGATTGGATAGTAAACGATTGTCGTAAAATCGCTATATGATTTTAAAACCGGGTGCATAATTTTGAAAGCCACCTAGATGAACCTTAGACTGCCACATTAATCTAATACAATGCAAAAAAGCCCTATCAAAAATGGTTAAAACATTCAAACCGAATGTCGTAAAGTCCCCACATATCCCCATAGAGACAATAAAATAGAGTACTTTTAAGTAAGAGTACAGTTTAAGGTTGTTCAGCCGAGCGTGGATGAGCCCGCAGTCGTGCTACAAAATTTGCTGTGGGGTATGATACTCCGAAATGCAATCTGACACACACCTTGAAAACGGGTAGCGTGGTCCGATATACCGGTTAATTCAGGATCCTTAGGTGCCGAGTCTGGTAGTTGGGTAGGCCTGATACACGTGTTATGCCACAGCACAGTCCAGTCGTCATGGCAACCTGGTCGGAGAGAGCAGTGTGACTTTGACAGTTCAATGTTAGTATATTAAACGTTAGGCGAAAGAGTATATATCTAAAACTGAAGGAGCATAAATTGTATGGATCCATAGAATATCTTTGTTTGATCAGCCAAAGTCATCTCATGGTTCTATACTAAATGAAGCTTTTAGTTTGGTGTTCTTCATAAGGTCCACTGATATTATCTGAGACCAGAAAACCACGCAGAAATCCGCCAAGCAGCCCAACTCTAATCATGTTTAATTATTTATTAATTGATTGGTTGAAATGCTCAGACCTCATGATAAAATGATTCATTCACTCAAATTTCACATTTATTTAAACTTATTGGTAAATTATAACAATCGAGGCAAATGATTTTAATTAAAATTATTTGATATAATTCATACTTAATAATTAGATATGTATTAAAAATGATGATTGGGTTAATTAATTAAAATATTTAGCGAGACAGCAGCTGTTGGTCTGATGTTTGTTAAACGTGTAATGGTTAATTAACCAATAATGCATTACATTCAAATAATTGGAGGTTCCCCAAGTTCTTCTTGGTCGTAGATTGGACACATAGGGAATTTAGTTCCGTAGTTATAACGCCGAGAAAATTTACTGTATTCAGCTTGCAAAACTTTGTTTGCACGATAAGTTCATGTACCAGTTCTACCCATCTCATGTTGTAATGTATGATAAACCATTACACATAGGGGGACGGTCGATTAATAGATATTCCCTTGTTGCTTTCATTTACTCTGAATATTTACAACATAAGTAACATCATGTTTGTAATTTCATGTCCTTAAAATAATTTCAGATAGACCAACAGTCACGGTAACACTTAAAGATAATCCGGTGACAGTGGCCGAGGGGGATGACGTCACGTTACAATGTACTGCACGTGGCAACCCTCCTGTATATACGGATTATAAGTGGACATATATTACATTTGGTAGTCCTGAGTCTCAAGTAGTGTCATCTGGGAGAGAGTTGGTGTTGTCACGTGTCACATATCTAGACAACGGTGAATACATTTGTGTTGTTAGAAACAGCGTAGGGCAAGGGTTGGGGAGGAAGAGGCTGGACGTATTGTGTAAGTATAGACATTATAATAGGATGTGATATCGGACAATCAAATATGTATGGAGTATACGATAGTAAAAATGCATTGTGAACATAATTTGAGAGTAAAAATGGATTAAATATGAATGCATTTTCAATACAATGTTAAACATTTAGGCTGTATTCCCAGAGCTTTTAGATCAATCTATCCCCGCAGTAAGATATCAGAGATTATTTGATAAAACCTATTTCAGATTCACCAAGGATCGCGGTGGAATCACGTATAGTTGCTGCATCTATCGGCGAACCAGCCACATTGTCTATCTCAGTAACGGCTAACCCAGCCAATGTTTCGTTTACCTGGAAGAAGAGTGACGGTGATAAGAGGGTGCCAGTTATCGCCGGAATTGTCCTTACTGATCCAAGTTCATTGAAAAGTAAACTGTTTATTCCCAGTGTACAAGGAAGTGATTACGGACAGTATGTGTGCACAGTGTCACACACAGTGGGTAACCGGGAATTTACCTTTGAGATCAGACCAAAAGGTACATGAAAAGAATTCTTCATATCTATCTTGCATGATGTTTGGAATCCGTAAAACGATACAAATATTAATATTGACATATGGATTTTCTTTAATTCATTTATTGGCATTAGAGAATCTAACCATAACATGTTCGTTTTTAATCTGCATGAACATTTTTCACACGTTGTGTCCGATATCCATGAACACATGTCACTTTACATTTTAATGTCAGGACCCTCAGAAAGACCCACAGATTTCAGAATATCAAGCTGGACGTCAGCACATATTCGTTAAGCAATACTCACATTATATTTTGTGTATGCTGCATTTAATACCCGTGATACCCGTGAATGTATTTTTACCTTTTATTTAACGTCAGGTCCCCCAGAAAGGCTCACAGATTTCAGAATATCAAGTTGGACATCAGTATCAGTCACATTAACATGGGTGTCCAGGTTTAACGGAGGCAGTAATCAGTCATTTCACATTCAATACAAGGAGACGTCTAGAACTCGGTGGCAAAAGGATGATCGACTCGTCTTTCCTGATCCTGGTTACATGAAGACATCCAAGGCAAAAGTACCCGACCTAAACCCAACCACGTCATATGATTTTCGTTTGGTTGCTATCAACAAACACCCGTCCACCAATAGCAGTGGTTTTACTGGAGCTTTTACACAGAAACCAAAAGGTAGTTTTTTGTTGTTTAAACTTTTATGTCCAAGAGCAAGAATATGGCTTTGGATAATTTCAGAAACAGTGCCTAATCACATGATTTATGGTTCATTCCTCACATCTAATACACTATGAGGCAATTAATAGTGTCTTTACTGCTAGGCATTGAAGAAGTTGTATAATAAAATATTGAAGTATACATGCAAATATTCTCAGTTAATAGTGGAACAATACGTCTTGTATTCTGTGAAATAATACCTACTGTGTCGTGTTTTTTTTTCAGCCAGACCCGGCGTCCTAGACGATAAATTATTCGTCTCCATCACGCCCACTGTGGCTACCGTTAGTTGGACAATATCGAGTGGAATCGAGGACATCACCAGCTACGTGGTTAAATACTGTGAGAGAGGCACCGTGGTTTGTAACAGGCAGAGAGTGGCAAACACTACAGCTACCTCTGCGGTAATAACCCTAGATGAAGGATTCCAGGACTACACGTTCTCACTACTGATTTATGAAGAAGATGATCTGGTTAAGGTTATAGATCAACCCACATCAGGTGAGAACGGCGTCAAAACATCAACTTACCAAACCAAACTATTCACCCCACATTAAGTACACATACTATATAGTTAATTTTATAATAAAGTGAATTTAACTTACCCTTGCCATCTTTTTCAAGAAAATATGCATATGCTATAAATGTGACTGCATTGTATTTTCCGAAACCGATATGTAAGCTACAGGGGTATAACCATTTGTATAATTTCATATTGAATAACCCGTTATATATGAATGTGCAGGCCGATGCATTATCTACAGTTCTGTGCTTATAGTATCTAATGACTGTTATTTACCCAAATATTTGTTTCATTTTTACAGATCCAGTCGAAAACCAAGTAGGCATGATAGCTGGTGTCGTTGTTGCTGTTCTCGTGCTGCTTATATTGGCTATTATAACAACGGTGGTAGCGAGTCGCATTCGAAGGAAGAAAAGTGGAAGAGGTAGGACGCTTTTGTATTTATTATTCAGTGACAAATAATAAGTACACATTATAGTTTTAATAGGAGTGACACATAGCATTACACATGTTAGTGTAAGCAGGAGTGACTATTTGTAATACGCAATGTGGCGACTTAGTTCAGAATAAGAATAAAAAAAAACATAGAGCTTATATCAAAATAAAGAGAATGGTTAATCACCCAGTACAAAGTACAACTTAATACACCTGAATTATTCTTAACATTTAGATGTACCTGATCGACAGTCACCAGCGAGAAGTGGGATAACTGAGATGAAGGACCTTAACAGACAAACCCAAGTGGTGAGTTGTATTTATCTGAACTTCATTGTTTGAAAACAAGGTTTTACAAGGAAGTATGATTCTTTTATTTCTTTTTCGAGTTTTCGCTCCTATATAACCGGTGGTATATGGATAATAACTTTGTTTGCCAATGTTTCTATTTTTTTCAGAGTTCGACCGATAAAAGTGTGTATGATGTTCTTGACCAGCAAGGCCGTGACACAGCAATCTATACTGACCTGCAACCCCATAATGAAATACGATAAGTCGCCGAGGATTTGATACTGGATGTAGCTACGGAGCATCGCGATCATTCTTCAAGTGTGCGACCATAGCCAGTGTTCTGTTTCATATCCTCCAGACATCACCATGAACATAAAGGATACGTACAATTAAATGTGTTATTCATAGATCCAGTATAATGTAAGAATTGGGCTTTAAAATATAGGTGGCACAAGGAAACAGCACGCCCCAGCGCGTAGTACATGTAGGCATTTATCGTGTACGTAGGGGTCACACGCGCTATTGATATCAATAACTGTATGTAAATCGCTTTAGAGATACGTGTATGGATTGACGAAATTAGTTGTACATGTACCTCTCTTTGAGGAATTATAGGCATTTTTGTTTTAATAGATTAATTCTGTTTCCAAAATAGCTTATTTACAGGGCCCAGGGGTATATTGAATATTTATTTTGCATTTATAGCAATTAAACATTTTGTATCTGCGATGATACAGCAGCTGATAATTAAAGAACATTTGATGTTTGTAACAACCCTTGGGTTTTATGAGGTGTACACACCGTTTGAGCAATGTGTCTAATGTGGCTTGATTACCCCTTGTTTTCGATAATGAGATTTTTGGCAAACTGTACAAAATGAATCGAAGGAAATTAGTTTGGAATAAGCACTAGTCTAATACGATTTTAATTGCCTCGCAATTGAAGCATAATTTTTATTTAGCTCCCAACAAATTATACTAAAGGCAAAGGAATATAGTAAACACATGTGGTGAATCAAATCACAAGTGATATGTTCTATTAGAATTAACTATGTCGATCAAAGTGCATTTTCGCGCCATAGAAAATATGAACGTTTCCGTCTTTCGAAATCGTGCTCGGTAGGTTCTTCCAGCAAGAGAGTTTCATGCAATTTATATATATAATTACGAATACGCTGGGACCACTGTATGCTAATGAAGTGTCTTTGAATGAGCAATGAAGTGACGCGTTACTTCGTTCACAATATTTATGTAACATTTACTACTAATTACTCACTGATATATCTAAAGGTTTAACAGTACGATTCAGCATAAATAATAATATTGTGAAGTCCATGTCTCACGGTGATCGATCATTGCGTTAGCTGGCACAGACTGCAACGACCACAACTATCACATCACAGTATATTCCATTAGTCTCACTGCCCAGTACAAATTCGGCATCCTCTTTTATTTCACTCGGCACATTTAAGGTTAAGGTAAACAATGGCCTGCTACAGTTTTTGGTCCTTCTGTGAACGGTCAAGTTCCTTCTTAACACGAATTCATGCACGTTTTCATTTTATACATCAAATATTTAATAAGACTCGTCATGCTAAATATGATGATGTAATGAGTCTGTAAAATCTGGAATTTTCGCGAGTGTTATTAAAAAAGAAAATCCAGGCAGTGTACTGTAAGTATCACACCAAGTCCACCGTTGCCGTGGTTGGCAACAGGACAGAAGTGAATAAATATGTGTCCCGTTCAGACAATTAGAGCAAGTATCTCGTCTACCTTTCCCCAGCTATTGGGTTGATGTGCTAGCCAGAAGTGGATTGGACATAAGATCCCTTGGCTTTCATCTGTATGTTTCAGGTTTACCTATGATAACCACAGGGTACCTGTAAAACGGAGATCTACAGACATATTTACGGAATGATCGCTTACATAACAGAATAGTTTAATTTTACATGGCAAAGGTGTCTTTGACATCATATGTGAAAGTATGTACTTAGACATGCATGTCTTAATCTTTGAGACAAGCATACATGTATGAATACACTTAACTTATTTTGTTAATATATTATTTTCTAAGATTCAGTATTGTTGGTCATTTACTACAGTAAATTATGCGAAATAAGATATCAGTGACCCGCAGACATAAATAAAAAAAATGTTTGAATATTCCAAATAAATGAAAACGCACATTACAGTGCAAAGACTTGACGCACGCTTATTCGAAGACAATATCTTCAGATTCCCAAAATGTATCTAGGCCTATCCAGACACGGCACGGAAGGATCCAAAATACACCGTAGATCGGATCAAGTTACCGGTTTCCAAGGTGTGTATCAGTACGTGCTTCGAAGTAGCAAAGGCGGCATCCCCGTATCACGTTAACATATCGCGTACCAAGCAAGAGGGTGACGCGACAAGACGTGCAAGATTTCAGATTTCGACCAAGGACTGGTTTGAAAGCCACCAGTATAAGAGAAAGTCAAAAGTACTAAGGGTTTGATTTTTAGAACTATTCTAAATATTTAAAATTTTCTTTTCATTAAACTGTTCAGCGCCACTGGTTGTAAATTATAAAGCGTAAATACCCCACAAAAAACTAAAATGTTAGTAGTTCGCATTTGGGAAACACGTCAACTACTACACATGTTGTCTAATACTACATTTTTTCATACAAGAGCCGTTATCCAATCCGCTGGATGTCTCCAGAAGCTCTGTATGATAACATGCATTCCACACAGTGTGATGTCTGGGTGTATGGTGTACTGATGAGGGCGATTTTCACATTCGGTAGAGTATTTATGTTTTTCATGTCGATATATAAATATCATTCTCGTACATTGCTATTATTTGAAGTTTTAACAGAATATTACTGTGCTTGGGGAGATCATGCCTCTGTGGGCACGCTTGTCGTTTAGTTTGCAGCAATATTGCAACAAACTTTTCATTTTGCTGAGGGACATCACCTTGAGGGGCATTCTCAGGTCATTCCCTTGGGGCCAATGGTGAGAAGAAGCCTACATCCATTCTCCAAGCAGTCGAAAAAGGGATTGGTCCTAAGAGTTTGAATAATGAAATTCGGCTTATAAAATGCATAATGCAGAAGGATAGAGTTATTATAAGACAAATGATTCGAAATAATAATAATGCATATTAATGAAACATTACCAAAAAAGATAAAGTCAATGAATGGACGAGGAATTTGGGGAATTGCTGCTAGACTCTACCCTCTGATAAATATCTTTCAAGTTAACCACATGACGCAGTAAGAAGTGCAATGTTTGGTTTCATATAAAAATATTTTTCAAATGACTTTGATAAACATCACGGGAAACGCATCTGGGGTGCTCATACTTATATGTATATCACCATACAACCACTTGCATATATATTGGATGCTAAAAAAGAGGAAAAAATGTTTAAATCAGCTTCCAATTCACATTCCTCTGCATCTACTTCGTAACCTGTGTGGAATAAGTGAATGTGTTGACCTAAGCGCTATTTTTATACCGATGCATACGACTGTACTATTTGTCATTGAGGTCAGGTCAATCAACGCGGCAACAGCCAGGATGAGGAAGTAGATGACACCAATGGGATTTTAAAATACAAGTACTTTCATGAAAGGAGTACGTCTCTTTATGTGATGTAACGAGAATATCAACTTCAATCAGTGTTGTTCTCGATGGATAATCGACTGACCTTAGTAGTAGACTTCATACCTGATCTTTCTTTATTTGTGTCTTGTTATCAACAGGTAAGGCTTACATAACGTTCAGCTCATTCATAAAATACGACATGATTATGGAAGCACAACGGCGCTTGTACGTATGCATATTTTAACTAATTAACATAAGCTTTTATTTGTAAATGCATCCGTAACTACCACCAGTTTCAATAGTTTAACTAGTAATACATTTGTACAGGGGGTGACATTCTTTATAACTATTGTAACCTTTGTATCAGGCGTGTTTATGCCGATCGTGGGCTTCCTTCTTACGTATACCCCTGAGTTACTTGTAAGTTGATAAATTTTGTAGTTTTGCCTAATAGACGGTGATTTTTTTACTGTGTACTTAAACCTTAAATATGTAACGCCCTGTGCATCTATTGTTGTTGCTAACCAGGTGCAGATAAGAAAATTGAAAATGTAATTGGGGAAGTTTCTCCGAGGAAGGGTCATGGTGGGTATTAATGTATTTCATATATCTGAATAAAATTGTGTACGCCACTATACCGGGCATAATTGTCAGATGGAGTAATGGAGAGGTGCATACCTTCTGAAAAATATCTTTGTTGTTTAGATTCCTCAACAAAGCAGAGCTCACGATTACAAGGTATCGTGCTAACAGGTGTACCCCTAAGTGAAATTATATTTTGATAATGAAGAATAGTGTTCGATTGTACATTGGATTGTACACTAATATTTTTTTCTTCTTTATTTAGAATGAGATGACGAAGTTCTACAAATATATTGCAGAGAAACTAGGGGTTTTCTGGATATTTCACATTGCTAGCATAACAGGTAAAAATAAAGAAAATGTAAAAGTGTGTCTGAAAAATGTTATTCACCTATGAGAATGCATGTATTTCATCTATAAGCAATCAAAACTAACGTTTCATAAACGTTTTTTCCTTTCAAAAGATAGTTATAATATACCGATATGTGCAACAGCTGAAAGACAGATTGCAATTAAATTGCGTTTGGTATAGTACACTTAATATTTCAATTTGTAGATATGTTATAATTCATTACACGAATATAAAATATTTATAGTATAAACTCAGACAAAGTATTAGAGGATGAAGCGCTCATTTGTTTATTTCACATTTTACATTGTGTATTGTGGTAAAGACAATCAGTAGATCGATGATGCTATACATATACAGTCGCTCCTCTTGCTTTCAATTAACAAGTACATGTGTACAGATTTTAAAAGCTAAAACACGCTTTGCTACACTGGATTAGACGAAACAGGAATATTTCTGTGTCCATAGTATAAGTCTAAGGGAGAAAAAACGCCTGAATGGCTTCGGATACAAATGACTGGTTATAAGCAGTACAACTTTTATCTTAATTTTTTGACACGTGTATGTAATGCAAACCACCCTGGTTATAATCCTCGACATCGTGTAAGTAAAATCTTTATCACTCTTCCTCCTCTCGGAAGATGCCTCCGTCTTGGTCTACACACTGTAATCTTTTCGACCAACTGACTAAAAAACTCAAAACGTTCGAATTGAAATAATAAAAAAATGCATGGTATTAACCAATACCGAAGCACTGTCTTGATTTTTTTTCATTCTATCATACCGTGATATTTACCACATGTGTGTTATGCACTTAATTTAATATACTTATCATTCTATCGCGTAGACGTGAATCAACATCAAAAATGTCTTCTGATAATCAACTATATTTCTCAGCAATCTGCTGGGGGGTCTACATTTCCTGTTTGCATGATGCAAGTACATGAAGGGGTCTACGAAAGACCCCAATAAAACCTGATGTACCTTATCACCTATTTGCAACAACTACTTTGCTGACAGATAAGGATACGGTAATATATTAGTAGTCTATCCATACTGAACAGTTCAAACAATATAAAGCAATGTGTCTCTTTGTACCTATAATATATGTATAAATTTCAGTTGGAAAAACCACATGTAGTACCCTGTACTGTAATCGTATTATTTTTCAGCTGCGTTGCCAAGTTGTGATGACGTCATCAGTGTCATCATACCTTCGTCTTACTCTGTACGCACTGGACACAGTGTAACACTGCAGTGTTCATTTACTCCTGCTGCTGTGGTGTACCAAGTGAAGTGGTCATGGAATCCACAGGAATATGAACTAGATGTAGGCAACTTAACTGGTTCACCTGCAGTACGTCCCAATGGTGTTCTACAGCCAGCGTGGAATGAAAGGTTGTCATTCCAGCCTCCAGCCTCACTTGTCATCAGTGGTGTCACTGCAGCAGATGCTGGTACCTATGTATGTGGGGTGAAGATTACACTACCATACCCATCAACATGTTCACCATTTAATAGTCGGTATTTTAATACAACTACAAGCCTTCACGTTACAGGTAAGAATAATCTGGTAGGTGCGGGCCTTGCAGTACAGATTTGATGAATAATTTGAATTTAATGTTGCTCTCAAGACCCCTGCAAGTGGAAAGACATCTTAAAACATTTTGAAACATCACAATCAATTGCCAAAAAAAAAAAAAAACACTGTCAATTAGTTATTGCATATAACCATTCCTCTCAGTTCCAGTTGGGGGTGTTTCTGTATCCCGTTCACGTGCTACAGGACATGATGTGACCATGGGAGACACCGCACATCTGCGTTGTATAACAGCTTCAGGGACGACACCCATAACATATATGTGGCTCCTGAACAATACATTACAGCAGACTGGCAGTGAGTTGACAATTAGCAATATACAACCAAACCAAACAGGACCGTACAGTTGTAACGTCAGTAACCATGTATCTTGGCAACAGTCTGGCATGTTTACATTTAATATATTATGTAAGTGTCACTGTGTACTATATTTTTTTTTACATAAGAACCCGTAACTGTTGTTACACAAATCTAGACAACTTAAATATTCATCTTCAAGATTTCTTGTTATATTGATGATTTAAGCCCGTGCATCAAAAGAAATTATTGAAGAAAGATGAGTGTTAAATTTTTACATAGTCCTGTTCATTCGGTTAACAGATTGAACGGTACTGATGTTAGATATACATATTACCGCTTTCACTATAATGACATTTTCATCAGTAATTTTATTCAGGTTCATATATTACAGTACTCACATGCAATACTAACGACGCATGTTAATTCCAGACCTTCCAACATCAGTATCATTATCTCTGGTTGGTAAAAGTACATCTGACCCCATTCAAGCAGGTTCCCAGGTTGTATTCCAGTGTACAACACCAGATGGTAACCCAGCACCAATACTTCAGATATACAGAGGAAGTACTGCAGTATCTAATACAGGATCCTCACCACTGAGGTACACTAGAACCATACTGGACACTGATAACCAGGCTACATTTACTTGTAAAGCCACTGCAACTGGTGTTACTGGCGAAACAACATCTACTGGGATAACTCTGACCAATGTGCAGTGTGAGTTTATACATTATATTTCCACTTATACCTGAGAAGGCACTTGTGTTACCTACACATTTATTATATCAGTATTCTGCAGATTAGCCAGCGAACAATGACATATTGTAATATTCCTAGACATTTTTGGATCAGAACAACATTGATGAATACATCGATAGTAACAGTCAATAATTAGTGTCATCTTTTCCTCGTAGTGAAATCAAGAAAATATTCTTGATGTACTGAATCCTATGGATCTCAAACAAAGTCCCCTAATAATTTCATGTCATTCTAGTTGCCCCCTCTGCTATATCCCTGTCCCAGTCACCCAGCGGTCCAGTAAGAGCAGGTTCCCAAGACATCACACTGTCGTGTAGAACATCGTCTGCCAGTAACCCTGCTCTCACTGTTGCATGGCAACGGGTCAGGGGCGGGGCTACCACAATTATTACAACAGCAGTTCATACCACCACCAGTACAGATACTTCTAATCAAGGCACCAATGTGATCAGCACACTTACTCTATCCAGACCTGGGAAAGAATACAATGGAGATCAGTATAATTGTTTGATGACTTACAAAACATCTACGCCATTACAGAAATCTGCCGTCTTGAATATCACATGTGAGTAGGTCTTGCTATTGCTTGACATGAATGAGAACGAAAAAAAATTTATGAAGTCGATATAATAGATAATAAAACTGCAACTTTTGTTCATGCTGCGCATGAGACCCCCTGTGAACTGAAAATTTGACGCTCCCCTTGCTCTTAATGCCATTACTCAGGGGTAATTGATTTACCATCGACTGTGATGTCCACAAATTAACGTTGTTAAGGAATTTATTGTTATTGCTGATAATTATGATTATTGTTGATAATGGCATACAAATAAATCACCTGTCTTCTTCGTGTATTTATGTTTTGGTTCATTGTACTTTTATTATGTTAAGCTTGATTGATAAAGCATTCTTTCAGATCCTCCTGATAGATCAACAGCAGTGGTTAGTCCTGTGACGGTCACAGAGGATCAGACACCAGGTCCAATACTGAGATGTGAGTTTGTTGACAAAGGAAACCCAGAAGCTGTTTCCTTTGAGTGGATTTTTCCTGGACAGTCTAATGTAGCCAGGACAGGGTTAACATACCAGATATCACCAATTAGTATAACATCTGCTGGGACATATCAGTGTAGACCATATAACAGTGTTGGCAGCGGTCAGGCTGCTAGCATTATGGTGGTAGTGCATGGTAAGTACCATTATCCCCACTGCTATAGTTACATAGATGTCCAATAATGTCTACTTCTCATATGGCTGTCATTGTTTGGGTGCTGTGTATATTTTTCAGAATATTGAATATTGCCCTGCTACTTTTGAAAATACTCAATTTTCAAAATATTAGGTATCACCCTGTGAAGCTTCATTTAGGTCCTGAATTAAAGTAACATAACACACCATCATTATGAGAACATCCAGCACACCTTTAAATATGCTGTTCCTGAAATACAAATGTACGTTTGAATCATTAGTGCCTTATGCAATCTCATTACACAAAATATAAAAAAGGTAAATTATTAAATTGTACGCCGAGGTTTTTATACTTTCGCATAAAGTATTTTATACATGTTCTTATTTACATGTTACTAAATGTCTACTTTTAAGACATACTGTACATACTGCATCAAATGGGCATTTTACTGCATCAAGCACATTTTCAAAAACCCTTGAAGTTTAAATTTTCAGTTAGAAGTCATTTAATGGAGGATAGTGTTCAATCAAGGTGTTCTATATTACGTTTCAGCTACCAGTTATATAGGCGCTGCACCACAGAACATCACAGTCAATGAGAGTGATGTATCTGTCCAGTTAAGGTGTGAAGCCAGAGGAAAACCAGTGCCCAGTATAACATGGACATTTAACAGTCAACTTGTCAGCACCCAGTTATATACAGTACTGAACACAAGCCAAATTAACAGTGAGACACAGTATGATACAGTTAGCAGTACCTTAACACTGGCAGGACCTGGTCGTACTGGTAATACAGTCAATAGAACAGACCAAGGATTTTACACCTGTGAAGCAAACAATTCAGTGGGAAATACAACAGAGAAAATGGCGTATATAAATGTTCAGCGTAAGAGTTTTGTTTTGTATTTTATAATCTGTAACGAGTTATGTTACAATGCATGTACAGCAGCTGTATGTAATTGAAGTGTACAAAGAATGTATAATCAATTACTCTTAAATAATAATGGGTTTTTGATTACGTTAAATATTGAGTTTGAAAACAACTGTAAAAATGGGTATACATTTTAAGCGCAAGCTTTTCTTCTACATAGACTCTGTTACGAGTTGTTCAGCAGTACTGACTTAGTTCCCCACTTTATGGTTTTTGGATTCAACCCACAAACTACAGCACCGGTCGCGAGCACTGTCCCATGTTAAGTCATCCAGACCAGTCTTCGGGTTTGGATAAGTGAATCAGTGCCTATATATATATTTTTTTTACTTTTACGGTATTTTGTTTCAGATCGTGCTGATCTCAATCCCGATAAAATAACAAACAGAGAGGTCGCCATGGATATCAACACAGAGGCAGTGTTAACACTGTATGTCACAGCTAATCCTGTTGCTATTGTGTACACGTGGACAAAACAAAATGGAAATCTACCAGCAAATTCCACACAAGAAACAAATATCGAGAGGCAGGAAACCACATTAAGAATTCCAGATCTTATGGACAATGATTATGGTACATATATCTGTACTGTACTCAATGCTGTTGGAGTGTCCCAGTTTGTTTTTGTTTTAGAAAGAAGGGGTAGGTGGTCTTTTATTATCGGCAAATTTTGTTCCCATGGGCTCTTTAATAAGCTATTTTAAAATTTAAATTAAAAAAATCATATCGTATTGTGTATTTAAACGAAATCAATGCTTTACTTTTACGAATTGTTTTTTATGTATTTAGGAAAACCAGACCCTCCGTCGGACCTCAAACTTTTGAGGTCATCAGCAATATCAGTCACTCTTCAGTGGACATCAAACAAAAATGGTGGTTACTCTCAAACATTTTACATTTTTTATAAAGTGTCTGGTAGTGATTGGCGGACTATAACTGATATACCAGATCCAGGATACAAGCAAAATGTCGTAGCCAAAGTGGAAAACTTGCTAGAAAACACAGAATACATTTTCAAAGTTCTGTCATTCAACTTCGCAGGCAGTGGGGGGTTCTCTAATGAATTTAGAGTGACCACAAAAGGTACACAATTTAAACTTATTACAATACGTATTACAAACAAAGAAATTTTATTTAGAAGAATTATCAAATTGGCAATTTAATCGGCAGATGTATGTCGATATCAACTAGTTTAACTTAAACTGCCCGCACGAAAACGAAGTAGATACTCCAGCGCAGTAGACTACTGCAATCATACTGCAAACATGCTTCAAATCTGCTTCGATTGGGGAGCTAATTAGCATATTTGAAACATGCTTCTATCATGCTGCTAATCTACTGCATTAATGCTCCTCTTCTGTACAACCCTATGTAATTTTTGAAGTAGAATTGCAGTAGGCTCTACTGCATTTCTACTGCAAATATGCTCCACACCACTACTGCGTTAATGCTTCTTTGCTACTTCGATACTACTGCATTTTCATGCGGGTGGTGTTAATAAATTTTACAGAATTACTTTATGATTTGATAGAAATAGTGATGTAAGGAGTGTCGAAAACATTGATAATGTTTTTACTCAAATGTAGTAACGTTTCACTTATATGGCTTCTGATTGTAATTTTGACTATTTTGCAATGTAAAAGAAATTGTGAAAAGTACAATCCCTGCATATTTCACTATACTTTCTAGATAAACCAGTGATCACACAATTCGATTTAACAGTGAGTGTATCAGGTAATGTAGCTACAGTGAAGTGGTCCCCACCTGAAGGATACTTCACAAGTTATGGAATACAGTACTGTGTTCAAGGAACAACTCTGTGTGATACACTCAAAATTAATAACGTGACAACAACATCAGCTGATATAATATTGCCCGGTGGTGATGGTCAATACGAATTATCTCTGATTGTGTACCAAGGAGACGATGCTGTGGTCAATATTTCTTTACCTTTCGTACAAAGTATGTATATACTGTAGTTTTTAGCATGTTCTCAGGTCACGTGTTAAAAAGAATACTGTCATTTCAGTAAATTCCGCCAGCTTATTATTTTTCTGGAGCTATAGCAGACACCAATAATCAAATTTTGTAATTTTTTTTATAAACACAATGTAGGATATTCTGCATTTGATATAACTTTGAAAGTTATCACTGTACCTATGGAATATCAACTTACAATCAGACTGAGGGACTTAATATGCTTGAGCAACATTGAAATGTTTCCTTTTATTGTAGAAGGACCAGTGGCTCAAGGCAGTTCCCCTGTGGGGGTGGTGGTTGGCGTGTTAGCTGCAATGGTATTGGTCACTGTCACTGTTGCGTTTGCATTTATATATTTGAGACGTAGAAGACAAAAACACAATAATGGTATGTGTGAGATTATAGACGATGAAAAGCTTACAAATACTTTCTGAATACTAATGCAAACGCCCTACCTGACACAAAGCCATTTTGTATCTCATCGTATCTGTTGTATGTTGTAGCAAACAGGAATTTTAACAGGAACAGAAGAAATGGCGCCAATGAGTTATCCGTTATACAGAGTAGGAAGGTAATGGGGAAGTTATTGATAACTCAAATACTGAAACTACTGAAATACATTTGCAACTTGTTAACAGTATTTCAGGCATCTTACTGAAAATGCCAAATCACCAAATTGACATAACAGATTGAAATATGATTTGTTTCAAATATGAACAGGTTTTAATGACGCGTTGTGGTTCACATGCTTCCTTTTGTTCCATTTCAGGAAGATGAAGTGTATGAAAAACCTAACCCACCTGATTACACCGAATCCACTTACACTGTTCTAAAATCAGGGAATGATCAGGTGTGACTTCTGTGTTTAGTACATATATCCATATGTAATCCATTTTTATTCGATGATATGATTGCAGTCCAGTAGCATTTGCGATCTGAAACAATTGGTGTGTCTGCACTGTACTGTGCACATGTACAATAACATTGTATGCGCTTTATAATTGTATTGATTGTTGATTTCAGGTAAGTGGAGATTCAGTTTTTGCTGATATTCAAAAGCGTAACTGGGAAATACGAAGGCGAAATATCAAGATTCTAGAAAAAATTGGCAGTGGAGCATTTGGTCAAGTATTCATGGGCAAGGTATTCGACCTCAATAATCGCAAATGCTGGACAGCAGTAGCAGTGAAAACAATAGAAGGTAATGCTTTTTTATTTACTTTTGACATAAATCTTTTCAATATGTGGTGTCGTCTTAAAAAACTATATTCAACCAAAAATCTTACTTACTTACTTCCCAAACTCTATTTAGATGACAAAGATGCAGCTGCCCTAAACGATCTCAAGAATGAAATAAAGGTGATGAAGACACTTAGCCCTCATCCTAATGTGATTCAGCTACTTGCTGCTTGTACGATGGACGGTGGTGAGATTCAAAAATCGTATTGTCTTTTGAGATATTCCACTTGCATAAATTATTCGTTTGAGATCATTATCTGTGTTTTATGCATCAATCAAACCATTCACGCTGTGAATATATTATATTTTAGGTTAGAAAAAAGTTACGTTTATATTAAAGATGCATATATAGGACTGTAAGTAAGCCATAGATGCTGGGCAACATATGAAAAAAGGACTTTGTAAATTTTAGGTACACCATTGATTGTCCTGGAATATATTCCAAATGGAAATCTGCAAGACTTTCTTCGTAAAGACCGGTCGCAGAACAAAGCAGTTTACGGAAATTTGTACGGCATCAGCTCTTCCTTGACATCACGTGATCTGATTAAATTCGCCTTAGACGTGGCCAGTGGAATGGTGCATCTCTCTTCAATGGAAGTAAGTGCAAATTGCCAAAACGCCGTAAGTTCGCTGCAGGGTTGTAACAGTAGTTGAGAAAACACAGCGTTGTTACTAAACCCGATTCATCGATTTGTATTTTTGTGGCTTACCAGAATAATAAGCAATACGATTGTTTCATTGTACGTCAGTTAAATGTAAAATTATTGCGCTGTACACATTGTATTTGACATTCAAATAGGAATGTTGTGTGGATTTCTCGATAGAAATTGATTTGAGTAATTTGGTTACAGCTTTTAGATAGTTAAGATTAATCTACTCTAAGAATTTGTCTAAATTATTTGGTGTAAATGTATTTCAGATTCTCCACAGAGATCTTGCTGCTAGAAATATTTTGGTGGGCGAAGACAAGACCTGCAAGATTTCTGACTTCGGCTTTGCAAAGGACGTCATTGAAAGTCACAAGTATGAGAAAAAAACTCAGGTATGCATAAATCCTGCACTTTATTATGAAGGGTTTTGGATCATTTAAACTGAAATATTGTCAGTATGTTCAGTCGATTTGCATAATAAACTTTTATATTACTATTATATTATACTGTATTTAATGCAAGGCCTCTTGAATTACAGTTTAAATATTTGTAAAAACACCCTTACGTCATGTATAATTAACCATGACTGAATCACTACAAAATTTATTGGAGCGCGGTATAAAAATTGAAATTAAATGACCAACATTATACTTTACAATTTCGGGCTCTTTGGTTAATGTGAAGACATGGTAAAATTAAAAACTGAATTTTAATTGAGACAGTCGTGGATTTCTGTTCTATACTCATATATGTTTAAAAATGAATACAACTTTGAATTCATTCAATTTTTATGGACACTACAGCATGTGAAATGCAGCTCCATATTGGGTTTGTGAGTCATGCGTCTTATATACTTTCGCTGTTGCAACAACTTTCTACAACCAATGTTGTAATATGACATAGAGTACTAGTACTTAACCAGAGTTGTTTCATTTTAACTTTCTGCAGGGTCGTTTACCAGTTCGCTGGATGTCCCCAGAAGCTCTGTTTGACAACATATTTACCACACAGTCTGATGTCTGGGCGTATGGCGTCTTGCTCTGGGAGATTGTCACACTAGGTGAGTAATAGGCTATTAATCAGCCACGGGTACATGCACCGGTGCGTGTACCTAACAGTGAAAATGCGATTTGTTCTTTTCTATCAATAATCACAAATAAAATGCAGTATAGTTATACTCTGAATATTAAGTAAACTAGGGGCATTGCCTCTTAATAATTGTGTTCGGTCTTGTCTTTTTTGGCAATTTGTCAAAACCTTTAGAATTCTAAATTACCATTGTCTTTGATTAAAGACCTATATGAATCATGTATTACAAATGCCACGCTGCCTTAAATGTCTTTATTATATATATATATATATATATATATATATATTTTTTTTTTTTTTTTTTTTAATCTTGTACAGGTTCCAGTCCCTACCCCGGTATGTCGGCCAAGCAGGTGATGGAAGCTATAACTGAGGGATACCGGATGCCGCAACCACCACATTGTTCACAGGACATGTAAGTTATATATCTTATCTTAAACAAATTTAAAAATAAATCTTCTTACTTTGGTATACCAAGTTTTAGGTAAATAATAATAATAATAATAATAATAATTATTATTATTATTATTATTATTATTATTATTAACTGGATTGGTTTGTAGCCGTTTACATGGCCTGTGTCTGTGCTCTGGCAAAATATCGAGGATTTGCACCAGATATTTTACCACCACCCCCAAACACACTTCCCCGAGGAGTGGTAATAGAGGCAAATGAAACAAAATATATCGATAATAGCTACACCCCAAAACATGTGCATAAGTAATAAATGCGTACACCACTCAATACTCTAACCTGGTTCATATTTGAATTCCGTGCATCATTTACAATAAAATAAGTAGTAAGTTGGCTCGCTTTACGAAAATATAAAAACTGTGCCACACTTAAGCCTTTGTAAAAATACCTTGTTGGAGATATATACTTAGTTAATACTTAGTATTTTTACATATGTCCTCAAACTGTGTTTAACGTTATTCTTCCACATTTGCGGTTTCCATGTTGGTATATCCTAATATATCGCTTCATAGGGCCACCACATACAACATAGCTCAAATATCTTGTTCAGAATATGTTTAATTGCGCATTTAATCTATGTTCAATAAAATGCTTAAAATGTACATATATTATAGAAAAGAAAATTAAACAGGTAACTAATATGATATATTTCTGTAATGCGATATTTTTCCAACAACTTTATCAACAATGAAAATATATATTATTATGTGCTAGGTATAACATCATGCTGTCTTGCTGGGAGGACATTCCAAGTTCACGACCTTCATTCAAAGAAATAACAGTATCCCTGAACGACTTCCTGATGAGAGACTGCGACGTCCTTACCTTTGAGAAGTTTGAGGAGAAGCTTTATGAAGACATTGATCAGTACAAACTTGATGAAAAATGCTAAAAATATTGCCTATACAGTTCGTGGCAATTTCCGTTCCAGACATGCTTTTTATTCCTCCGAGGACTGCATATACTGTCTTAGTGGTGTAGGTATTACACTGCACAGGGTTTACTTACGATGTGCGCGAAGCTACGTACTATATTAATCGGAAAAAGAAAATATACATTTAACACTATATATCGCTTAATGAAATACATGTACTTCTTTTTATCTTTATTTGGAGTGATTTTATAGGTAATATATATCAAAGCTATCTTAGATTGGAATTATCGACTTAATTGAATTCAATAGGCTTATTGGTGAAAAAAGTTTGATTTATGACAATTATTTGTCAAAAACAAAGCTCAAAGAACTTCATGATTTGGTGTTATTGTATATACACTCTTAAGAACAATCGTATGATGATAAAAATGTTTTCTTTTTTAATAATTGTTTGGATGATATAGTACAGGAATGACAGAAACGAACAAATGGTAACAGATTATATATAGGCTAAAATTATATATATATATATATATCACTAAAAAGGCAATTAGTTACCTTGAATGTACAAATTAATAGCGCTTGAGTTTGGACAGTTTGGGTTTATTTTATAAATAAGATTAATTTGGTCATATATAGTCGCTGACTTTGAGCATTGAACTTGATATAATCCGTGTAGCAGATGAAATAATGAGATTTTTACTTTCAGGGATATTTGATATCGACAACTGCAATAAATCTTGTCTTATTACGAGTCTGTCAATAATAGATGGAAAGATAATCCGTGAAATACACACGTTTATATTGATCAATTGATCATACCAAAATATAATTCATTAAATATATGAAACAATTTATTATTATTTTTATTTATTTTTATTTATTTTATTTATTTATTATTTTTACTTATTTATTTATTTATTTATTTATTTATTTATTTTTTGTTCTTTCATAACACCGAATCTGAAAGAGATCATTTAAGACAAGAGGAATCCAAATTTACAAACCGTTACATTTAATGTTCAACCGACGAAAAATATGTCTCTGATAATGTTAAGATTTCCCCATGATCAATGTTGATAAGGTTAATATGAGTGCAACATTTAATTGTTTATAGTCATTTAAAGTGCTAACACATTCATTTTCATGTGTATCTTTGATCAGTGTAAATTAAAACTACGAATCTGAGCTTTACTTTTGAGAATGGCATATATTCGCCTAATGCCCATTATCTTTACTTCTACTACCCCAGGATAATTAGGATAGAAATAAGTGCGAACTATTTGAGCAACAAGGTGTAGAGCAGGTGAACCATTGCTATAGATGTGATTGACGACAGCTGGCGCAATGCAGTCCCAACGTTTGACGTGTTTTATAACATTAATAGATATACATTATTGAACGTCCACGTCTACCTGTGCGAGGTATAATGTGATGTCAGTTACACTAATTGGAATTTTTCTGCGATAACTCACTATGTTATCTCTGTCCATTTTAACAACGTTTTGAAATAGGCCATAAATTAACAAACTGTTTTCATAATTGTTCAACGAGCGTTTGCTATTAAGTCCGCGTTACACTTTATAATGCTGCTAGCTTTTAAAAGTATGAATACAGACCTATTCAACTTAGGGGTATGGCAATGTGCTACCATTGCCTCTATTGATCGGTTGATAAAAATAGCACATGTTGCAAAGCGGACTACCTATGAAAGGAGTTGAAATCAGGCCAGGTCCCTTAATATAGGCCAGTGTGGGAAAGGGAAGTGACTGTATTGACACGGTAAGTACAGATAGCATTGCTGTAACCTAATGCTAACTGTGTGAAAATATTAAACATACGTCTTATAACTTACTTATCTACGTCTATATTAGTATTAATACTGAGTATTTAAGTGAGTGTTTTTTAGAATCTGTATAATGTAGAAATGACAAAACCAAATGCAATAAGTGCAACAATCATTGGGTCATATATTGGCTGTATGAAAGCAAGATAGCACCACTGGGCTTATGTTCACAGGGTTAAAAGTGGGCGACAAATTCGATTTGTCATTGTGTGATGTTTTGCACACAAAACACATTACTCTCAATGAGGTTTCCTCCAAGTTGATTAATTTTGTTTGAACCCACGTTTATTTTATTAGAGCAAAGCCATGGATAGGCATTGTGTCGTCGTCTTACAAATCTTGATTATAGTAGCGGGTGAAGCCGCGTGAAACCTACGGGGGCACTATTACTTGAGGGTCTTGACTGTCGGGATATCATGTGTCAGCCTGTTTATAGAATAGCTTGCTGCATTATGTTTTATGTTTCTCGCCTTTATTTTTAGCATGATATGTGTATACTATAATATGTAATGGGTTTAATATCTCAACGACCCCCCACCCCCTCACCATTCCATAATCTTATAACTTTTCTCGTTATTAAGGACAGGCGAATGAAAGCTTATTGTCTGCTGCAAATTTGAAACAATCTTAATTTTTATTATACAGATAGAACACGGAATTCTACAAGCACTCTGTTTTTAAACAGGTTTTATATGTGCCTATAAGTCTTACTCTTTTAAAGTGTAAAATGTAAACATGTCTTACTTTTATAAATGTTCAGGAGAATTACAAACAAACATCGTTGGCGGCTCCATTCGTCGGTTATGGAGAGGCTAATGAAATACACTACCGCTTTGGCTTATCTGGGACCATAAACCTCATACAGTGGCACCTCACAGATCCTGATCCTAACGTCCTTGTAGCCTCGTCGACAGGACCAGGGCAGACTACGTACACTGATTCTTTGACCAGTGACCGCGCAACTATGGCCACATCTTCCGTACACCTGACCATACAGAGTCTGATGACATCTGATGTCGGAGAGAATATCCGATGTGTTTGATGAAAGTTATTTCTCATTTTTACAGAAGCGGAATATACTTTAGCAATGCTTGGTGAGTACTTTTAGCACAGCACATTGAATAAGGTCTTGAGTAACAAGGTAAAATTAAAAAAGGACGCGGAAGTAAATTGTGTCACACATTGAACACCAGGGACATTGCACACACAGCTTAATCAGTTAGTTAAATAGTGATTAAATAAAATATTGATTATTAAGTAATGCGGAAATGTACTCGCTTTACCAGTCTCTCTCTCTCTCTCTCTCTCTCTCTCTCTCTCTGCGTGTGTGTGTGTATGTGTGTGTGTGTGTGTGTGTGTGTGTATGTGTGTGTGTGTGTGTGTGTGTGTGTGTGTGTATGTTTGTATGTGTGTGTGTGTGTGTATGTGTGTTTATGTGTG
>NW_019776004.1:58758-92849 GCF_001039355.2 Lingula anatina | reverse complement strand
ACACTTTCTCTCTCTCTCTCTCTCTCTCTCTGCGTGTGTGTGTGTATGTGTGTGTGTATGTGTGTGTGTGTGTATGTGTGTGTGTGTGTGTGTGTGTGTGTGTGTGTATGTTTGTATGTGTGTGTGTGTGTGTATGTGTGTTTATGTGTGTATGTGTGTGTATGTGTGTGTGTATGTGTGTGTGTGTATGTGTGTGTATGTGTGTGTGTGTGTGTATGTGTGTGTGTGTGTGTATGTGTGTGTGACGGGGTGCATTTGAATATATTAAGTGTCGCTATTTGTCGATTGGATCACTTTCTGAATGTATGAAATAAAGACAGAAAGAAAGAAGACCGGAAAATACGATGAAATGAAATTAATACCGGCTGTGTGAATCTAAACGAGTGAGGGAGATGTGCGTGTGCTCAGCTGATGTTGCTATTGTCGTTTCAGTAATACGTTTGCGACAAGCAATATGGCTTTGAAAGAAGTACTACTTCTAGTCGTTGTAGGAATCGCATATATTCCCTTACACATTGTGACAGGTATAGTGTTTACTAATTATTATTTTAGGTATTGAAATAACACAACTGCTAACACAGTTTCTCGCAGTTTTCTTCTTTATCGATTTAAATCTGTGTATGGCGGTGGGAATATAACTTTATTGATGTTTAAAGATTTCCAAATGAACCAAAATAATTACTTGAATTTCCCCAGTCTTACTTAATTACTTCAAGTAAGTTGTTTTCAAATGTCATAATAATTAATAGCTAATTGGCCCATGTACAATTATTATATCTGACAACAACTCCTTCAATGTTAGGACGCACAGCAAAATGTTAATGGTGTAAATTAATGCCGAATATGATGAGAGACGGTCATAGTTATACAGGTACATGTTATCAGTGAATGAAAGGCACATATATTGCACTGTACGAAAGTTTTCTGAAACATCATATTGACTTCATTTGCACAGGTGCTAATATAGATGTTGGGCCTTCCACAGCTGTCATTGCTTCAGTAGGAACATCAGTTTCCATGTGGTGTAAAGTGAATACAGTGACTACTGGATGGTACACGCAGTGGGTGAGGGGGGCGAATAATAATCCTTCCCTACTCACAGAAGGTTGTATATCTGTTGATGCAGCTAAGTACAGTGTTAACCCATGTGATCAGACCAACCACAACTTTACACTCGTTATATCCAATGTGCAGTTCTCGGATGGTGGGGGATATGCATGTGGCCACAGTGGCATGAGCAGTGACTGGGTCATTGTGTCAGTGATTGGTAGGCGTCTTGTGTCATTAAAGTTATCAGTCATCCAGAAAAAAATGCCTGAATGGTTTTCCTATAATTAATTTCGCCTGTATAGCCGGTACTCACAATAGTACGTACAAGTAGCTGACATTCTTAAATATGTACATGGTATCCGCAAAGTGTTTTTCGTTTACAGTCCATAAACGTAACATCCTAGCTTTGCATTCTGTTCTTCAATAAGAAATACATCAGCAAGGTACAAAAAGAGGCAGAATGTCAAGAATTATATATATATTTGTCTTTCAAATGCCATCATATGTTAGCCCGAAAAGCAATACGTAATTTTATATTTTTAAAGAAATCCTGATATCCTGCCACGTATGTCACATGCTTTCAAATTATTTTGCACCATACGAAAGGTCGTGATTTCAGTTTTTAACCCTGTCAATGCTAGCTGCTCCACGAGGAACTCGTCTCCTCAATGCCACAGCAGACCTCGAGGTGAGAGCCCAGCAGGACACCACGTTTATGTGTGAGACCAAGGCGTATCCAGCAGCAACTGTTACCTGGGAGATAGATGGCACAGCAGTGACATCTGGTGTTACACACATTAATTCAGCAAGGGACGTCACCACGCAGCTTATTACAACTACAAGTACCCTGAAGTACATGTTTCAAAAGACCCAGGGTTCAAAGACTGTCACCTGTAAGGCCAGTAATAGTGCTTCTGGATCGACTCCTGCAGTGGCCTCTGTGAATGTGGATATAATTTGTAAGTAATGCCAATTATGAAGTGACTATAAATAGGAGTACGTTGTGCTTCTTTTAAACGGTTGCTATAATTTATATAGTAAAATGAAAGAAATCAAAATGAAAATGTCACTGTACATTATAATTATTTAGGTAAGAACAGACACGCATTGCATTACAGGTAAAATATTCAGTTTCAAATATATTTATTTAACAAGTTTTATTTATTTAACAAGTTGACAATTTCATTTTCGACTCACACATAAAAACATAACCCTGTATTTTTCTGTTGAAAAAAAACTTATATCTACATGTGAAAAACAATTATTAAAAGACAATTACGGTTGTATTCAATAACTGTTATTTACCAAAACACTTGCATCTTGTATGCAGACCCATCTCCAGTCCAACAGCAAGCGGGCGTGATAGTTGGCACTGTGGTTGCTGTACTCGTTTTGCTCATATTGGCCGTGATAACTGCAATTGTTACTCGTCGCTTCAGAAAGTCGAAAAGTGGAAGACGTTAGTTTTATTTTCTTTTGTCAATTCTGTATAAATAGAATATTTTAGTTAAAGAACAAGCGACAGCTTGAGAATATATTGTACTGCAAGATGTCTCAGTTCAGAAAACATTGAAAAAAGCGTCTTATCACATAACTAGAATGGAAGTTGTGTAAGAATTCATGAAAATATTCATCACGTAAAATACATTTTGACACTTCTAATTTATTACAAACCATTTAGATGTACCTAACCGAGAGACAGCAGCAACAGGTGGGATAACTGAGATGAAGAACCTAAACTCGCAACCCCGAGGGGTGAGTGGAATGTGAGCTGTAGTGTTTGAAAACAAGATTGTGTTGTGTGTCTCCGTTGTAAGACTGCGTTTCTACAGTCAATGCCAGTGTTTAGATGTTGGTATGGCTGTCAGACTGTTGTAGACATTGGTGATTTCATAACACCGAACGTGTTTTCGTTCTTTAACATATGTTTGTGATTATATTTTCTTCCTTGAGTATCTGCTGCAAATATGCCACAAGCTGTTCATTTTTCTTAAGGTTAATGGCTATCCATTTCCACCTCTCCTATATTTAAAACTGTTTGACAAAGTGGTAAGGCCAATACTCCTCTATGGCTGTGAAGTTTGGGCCCAAGAAATATTCAAAGAAAAGAAAATGACCCTGAACAAAATTAACCAAATGCCTTTTGAGCAAGCACATTTGAGAATGTGCAAATGGGCACTGGGTTTGAGTAAACACGCCAGCAACAATGCCAGTCGCGCAGAGCTCGGTCGTTATCCTTTATATTCTAACATTGTTAAACAGGTACAACGATACTGCCAAAGATTTGGAAATCTACCAAATAACAGAATAGTTAAACTCACCCATGATGCAGAACTGACAATAGGGGAAAAAGGTTGGCCAGGAGCGATTAATACTATGTTAACAACTTGGAATCTTCACAGTGAAAATGTCCCAGGGGTTCAGCAAATCCAAACACATTGCAATATTGAGGAAAAAATCAATGCTAAAATTGAAAAAATGTTCTGGGAAGAGTTAACTGATCCTCAAAGCACCAAGTTAAAAACTTATAGTCTGATAAAAAAGTCCTACAAAATTGAAAAGTACCTGCTAACTAATGCCCCTCAGTCATTAAAAAGGGAAGTGGCTAAAATTAGAGTCAGTGATCATATTCTGGAAATGGAAAGAGGACGCTACACCAGACCTAAAACACCACGCGAGGAACGATTCTGTCCCCACTGTCCTGCAATCGAGGACGAAGTGCACTTCCTACTAGAATGTAGACACCATGTAAAAGAGAGGGAGGGCACGTTAAAACAATTCCCTAAATGTGACATGCATCACCTAGCAAGCAGTGACGAGAAGGTTAAAATCATACTAAGCCCAGAAAATGAGAAAGAATTGTACGCTGTTGGTAAATACATTCATAGGGCAATTTCCAAAAGAAATGAGCATCTGCCACACTGAAGTAGCCTCATCCTGCTATATACAGACTTGACATTTAATATGGAATATTTCAGTTTCAACGGTATGCTTAGGTAAAAATGCGTTCTTTTTTCATAAAACTCAGATCTCATATAAGACATCTGACTGGAGAAGTGTGAAGTTAGGTGTGTCGCTGCCAATTAACTGACTACCAAGTCTGTTGCACTGCTGCATTGTGTAATATGCAGTGATTTAATTGGGTAGTGCTCCTTTGGCCTGGTCTAAGCTGGGCTTTGGAGATGCATGGTTCCGTCAAAAAAGTATCCATATGTCGGCAACTACTGCATAGAAGAATTTGAAATTTTGCATGCAAGCGGTCGGTTTTGCAGTGCGTAAAATGAGTTCAACAATGTTTTACAAAGTTGTTAATCTGTGCCAGAATGGCGCGAAAAAGACAGAGATTGCAAGACAGATTATTGTGGCAAACGGAATGGTCTGCACAGTTCTATGGAGTTATGCCCAGACTGCTGTACCTACACAGAGACCACGCCCAATGTATTGACATTTTACCACCAGGGCACAGGACTCACTGTCCTTCAGGATATGCTGCTGCAACTAAACAAAAGCCACCCAGTCCGTTCAGAATGAGGGGCAAATTGTGACCAAAACGCATTTTTCAAGGCTCTTAGCGAATACCAAACTGGTTTTAGCAGGTTAGAATACCAAACGACCTCTGAGGAAGCCACTGTAAACAGCAAAGCAGCGTCGTCAGTTTCTCTAATGAACTGAGGACCATGACCGTTTCTGGGTAGAACACTGAAACCGCGTGGCTTTCTTTATTGAGGTCAGATTTCACCTGTACCGCTTAACTGGTCAAAACAGAGTTTACAGACATCCTGAAGTGGCCTACGACAAGGCGTGTGCCGCTTCTAAAGTGACTATGGTCATTGGCATCGTCAGTATTTGGAGTGGATACTCCATTGGTGCCAAAACACCAATGGTAGTCATTGATGAAAACCTAAACCAGATGAAATAAATGAATAACCTAGGAACCATTTGACTATCATTTGATAGGGGGCACCTTAGGAACAATTTTAGGTTGCACGATGAGATTACCCGTTCACACAGAGCACTTTTAATAGCAGATAACTTACAGAACCAAGGGATTTAGCAGATACATTGGTCATCAAAATCGCCATATTTGAACCACATAGACAATACGTGGGTAGGTTATTACTCGCCGAATCAACGGCCTGCATGTCCTACAACAATTCTGAACCAAATTGGACATGTTTTGACCGTTGCCTGGACTTTTTTTTCCAGATTAAACTCTAAAAACCTATCCTAAGGAATGCCTTGCCGCTTGAAAGCTCTGGTAGCAGCCAGATGAGGTCAAGTGTAACAGCGACCGTTGCTGTGGCAAGACACTGTCATGAGGGTCCTTTGTGGGGCGTGTAACTCTTTTAAAGACGATAATTTGGAAAATATGGAGATCCAAAATATCGCTTTCAATGGTTGTCGTACGACTTAAAATAGGCAATGCATTTTTGTTTGCTTCACTGGCGAATTCAATTAATGAACTGATGTCACAATGACATCAAAGAGATACATAAAAGTTATTAAAACATGATTTTAATCCCTATTTTCATTTATCAGTCAGCAAAATAGGAAAAAAATGATGAAAAATAATTTGGAAAAAAATATTCCATATTAAATGTCAAGTCTGTATTATATGAACCATAAGTATGGCACATTAGATACATATAGCTATTAGCCTATCAAAGAAAATGTGTGTTCCCTCAGTGTATTGAACTATTTACAATTGTAATAAGTATTTTAAACAACGTATACACTGTAATTAATAATCTTAAACACTGTATTAGTATTAGTAGTAATCCATAGTGATGTATAACTATTTATTTATTTATATATTTGTAGTATAGAGGGCTAACAAATGTAACTGCCACATTTAATGCTCGAATAAATTATTATTATTATTATTTCCGTGCTTTTAGCAATCAACCATAATTTTTCAGAGGCCCCCGGCCACGGAAAGCAGTATCTATGAAGTTCCTGATCATCAAGCAAATCAAACACCAATCTACACAGACCTACAGCCCCATAATGCCTTGCGATGAGTCCTGACAAGAAATATCGAAAGCGGTAGTGAACATTATTCAAGCGTGTGAATATCGTTTTCTTTTTCCCATGACATCCCGACATAATAAATACCAGCAGACTTCCTTTGCTAGATGAAAATCGGTAAAACTTCGAATATGTAGAATCTGTCCACTTTCATTAAGATTGCAATTTTATTGCCAATAACTATAGGTAGAATTTTTTTTTACAAAAAGTGTATATAATCCTATTGTAAAATCTTGCATGAAAATTTGACACTATTGTACATAAAATCCTATTGATACACCATTATAATAAATATAAATATTCATTATATTCAATATTCATTATAAATACTGAATGTGCACATGAAATAAGAACATACCCCATCTAATATCTGTGTACATAAAATGCACCAGATGTTCAGTGTATCACCAAATGTGCCAATAGCATTTTCGAGGTTGCGTATTCTGAGATCGGGTATCATGTGCGTTTTCATGTTGAGTGATATCAGTGCATGTCATTCTATTTTTTTTAGACTAAACTTGATAGTTTTTATGAAGTCATTGTCTTGGATTTTTAGTGTAGGTTATATATACTAGTATATATTTGTAGGTTAGAGCTGTACAGGGTAGTAAACACCCTGACACTAAGAATACAGACAACTCATTGCGACAGCTATCTAGGTGTCATTGTGACAGCTATCTCACCTAACACAATGCTAGCGTGTAGGTCCATTTGGATTGAGGCTGTGAAGAGAGAATCGTAGCTCGTATTTCGCGCATATGTACAGGTTATATTAATTCACTTTTTTCGTTAGGAGAAAGAAATAATTTTGTATTCTGTTTGTATTGTATTTTGTTTGTAGAATATACATATGGATTTTAGACTCCAAATGAATAAATGTATTATTTTTACTATTATTATTATTATTATCATTATTATTATTAAAAAGACAATACAATAGTGAGCGATTAAAACCCAGTATTCAAAGCCAATCATTTTCTCCCCTGTAGACATATGGTGTCTTCGTTTCTTTATTCTGTCTATCTGCAAGCTAAATGATATGAAGCCCTTTAGTTAAGCCTGCAGTGAGCAGTGTCGTGGGAAAGAGAGGTTTGGTGTTATGTGATAAGACATACGATAACCTTAGCTCAAGAAATAGTTGCGCTTTATAAGGAACTTACTTGCTTTGAGTCACTTCTATGATACATATGGTTGAGTAAATATGGAAGATAAGAGAAATATTATGAACGTGTGTGTTTATATATACCTGTATGTGTGCTTGAGAGAGAGAGAGAGAGACGAGCAAGGGATGAAAGAGGAAGATGAATGATAGTGTCACGTACATGTATTACACATCCAGACAGTTGGAGGAAGATATAATATGTCTTATTCTGTATTAAACTTGTAAATACACTTTATTCGTGTCAGTAAAATACAGAAGATTTGAGTGTAAATGCACAACCCACACAAATGTTAGCGCCTTCAAGTTTTTCATTCTCTCGTTTCAATGACCACAAACTTCCATATGGGACTGTGCTGCAGTATAACTAAGCAAGGCTTCTCATCTCATTAATGTAGATAACCAAATCATATTTCCCCAATTCTATAACTTTCTATTAAACAATATTTTTACAAGTCATTTTAATTAACATTAACACCGCTGCGAAAAAAAGACTATAAAATTCTGTTTGTGAATTTTCTTTAGAGACAATGGGTTTATCTGTATCTGTACTTTAATCAATAATGTCATATAAATTGACAAAATGATATATACCGGTAATCTATTAATTGCTTTGATTGAGTATTGGGAATCTGCATTAATATCTATAGATTTCCTATAGAGAATATGCACACAGGATGAAAATCGTACTGGTATCGACGGTAAAAATGTTTGCAACTTGCCTCTGATAATCAGATAGAAATTCATATACATTTTATCGTCTCAAAAACAGAAGGTTGTATAACGTTAAAAAAGTCAAGTGTAACTATAAAGTATATATTCTATTATACAAGCATGGATTATGTATACAAAATTACCATTAAAAAGATAGTATACCTTAAGTTCAGCTGTAACATTTTGCGCTCATTAATAATAAGAAGCGTCTGTTTAAATAATATGCATACACAAGCTCAGCCGAGAAATTTAAAATAGGTGAAGTAAAACAACATATACTAACATAAAAAAATAGACAATATACTAATATTATCCGCGAAGAAAGCGTTTTAAATGCCACATTTCGCTACACTAAAAACAAGTAGGTATATACGTAAGGGTCACACAGCTGCAGTGATAAATAATTAACACATTCATGATGCAACAACTAAATGTAAATTGGATAAAAGTAAAACTCCTTTTATATTATACGTTTACTAACCGACAAGAAGTTCCAACATTTCTTTTTTTTTTTTTCATTATCCGCCTTTAACAATTTTTGCTTTTTATCTACATTTTCCTTACTTGAAACGGAAACTTTAGTCGGAGACCGGCGGGTCTTACTTGTTAAAGTCAATCGTTCCGTATCTAACGGCGTCATTGGTCCGGATGATGTCGTCTTGTTTGCCCCTGGTCGAGGTGAGTCTTGAAAACGTGAGGTCAGCTTAGACCGCGCCGTCTGGACCGACTGCCTGCGTAACACAAAGTTAAAAAGGTTGTCATTGTGATTTTAATATTCAAGTTTAAACTTAAAAGGCACGACGAAACAAGAAAGAAATAATGCAGTCAGAAATTAATGCAGATAGATATACCGACAACCAGTCACTATGTGTGTATTGAATGATTAATCGACACGTTTAACAGCATGAAGAAAAGACACTTTACGATCGAAATATTCCACATGTTGTTAATGTTAATGGGCAATAGAGACCTATAGCACAGTTATACATGGTACAGTAATATTTAATAAACACTACATAATGATACCGGTACATTTCATGTGATCAAGAAATGTGCAGGATGATCTGATGGTGTGCACGAGCAAGTGCGAAGTAAAACCTCAACAGGAAGAAATTGCAACGTTCATTCTGCTTACCATAGGGGTGAACAAAAACAGTGGCGGATTTAGGGGGGTGTCAGGGGAGTCCCGACCCCCTTTCGATTTCTGAAAAAAAATCACACCAATAGTCCCCTCTTGAAATTAGAATTTTGATAAGTTGAATCAACGAAATAGCACCGCTTGCCCTCTAAAATACCAAAAAACAACTTGGGGCCTTCAGGCCCCGAACCCCACGCCAAGAGTGGTGGGGAGGTGTAAATGTTGGTTTCAAATAATCCTGAATCCGCCCTGCAAAAAGACGTATATTTATATGATGATGTCCACCTTTCTACACGTATATCTTTAGATCTCTCCTGTCAAATGTGTTTAGCAGCACTTACTTAATTGATAAGATATGTCGGAATCCCTGTCACACTTAAGGAGTGATAAAGATATAAAACTGATTGTTTGTGTTTGGTTTATCTATATTCATATTTAATTAGATCTGCTTAAATAAACTGATGCTCTAATTCAAGCAGAATGCACTCAACGGTTGTTGACAAGTTTTGGAAATAGCCTAATTTTGAGTTGTAAAATACATCAAGGCGTAACCATGATATACAGCGAAAAAATATACATGTATAAAATATATGGTTAGTCTTCATAGATTAAAATAAGTAAAGGAACTGTGTTGGAGAAAACTGTGAAACTCAGCAGCCTTTACTTTTTTATGGATACACTCACATGGAAAATGTTTCAAGCGATGTTCAAGTGGGCAAATTCATGCAAAATGCAGTACCTATTGTGCTGTGCGATGCACTGGCCAGTATCGGTGAATTAAAGGCCTTATACATGAACACGTCACTTAATGTTTACCCTCTTTAATATACTCTACAAATCAATTTGATCTTAAAAGGCCATGTCAAACAGCTGGTAAGTTTGACGACGGTACAGTATTAGACACCTTATCGCACAGAATACGACCTTTGGGTCAGCTAAGGTCGTGTAAATGTAACATCTGTACACTCTTCAGGTGTGAACATTTGATACACGCACCATGGAAACAACCGGCTATGTCTTCATGTAGCTGACACGATAATATATTTCCAGTCTTGGATGCATCCGCGTAATACTAGTCCATGTGTTGAATGCAAAGGCAATTAACAGAGGCAATTCTGTGGAAAAAAATGAAAAAAATTAACACACCCCACTAGTTGATCATATATGAACCATTGCTGTCAAAGTAGACATGACGTAATTTTTTTACCTTTACTGTACTCTACTCAGTGACGTCAGAATCGGGTCCTCTGCTGAAGTGACTTTCGTTTGAGGTTTCTAGGGCTGGGTTGGACACTCCATTTGACCCTACATGCCTGGTATCAGCAACCAGGGAACTATAACGTAGAAAATAATGTCTCGTCCATTGTTTACACGTAGTAGAATTAAATACATTGGCGTTTCTCATATACAGACTTTTCAATAAGCTGCAGTATTATAAGGATCAAAGTAATGTAACCCTCAAAACTTTATTTCTATTTCTATTAGTTTTCTTTTCTGATTTCTTGGTTGAAGAAGCTGTTGCAAACTTGAAAAGGAGTATACTGTGACTTTTTTTCTTTTTTGATAAATACATTTATGCAAGGATAACTACTGTATTTAGTCACTTTATATTAAGTTAATTGACAAAAATCTAAGTATTACTTAATATTCAGACACTTACTTTCGAAGTCCCCTTAACTCCATCCTTGCATCTGAAAATTCATTAGAACATAAATGGAACATATATGGTAAATGTGTTTTTTTTTTTTTGGACTAGTTACAGCTGAGCATATTTATCTTAATTTCCGAGCCTGTAGGAGATAATGTCATCGTTAGTGTTTTGTATTTGTTTGTGGGAATAAAACGCTAATTTTTTCTTTTATCGACAGCGATTATTAAACTTGTTGTTTACCTCCAAACGCTAGATGGTTTTCAAGGGCAACTTTATCTTGAATAGCCATCGGAGGAAAACAGTAAGCCTGTTAATAAATTGTTTAATGTATATTGTTTGTTAATGTTAGTTCCCCCCCCCCAAAAAAAAAAAAAAAAAAAAAAAACATACCGCTTGCTTTCTGTCTTCTTTTTAGATAAATCCCCCCTGCAATGATGGCAATCATTACCAACGCAGCTCCGACACTTAATGCGATGATGATAGTGGTCGTTTGATCAGGATGCTCTGTTGGCTGTACAGCTGGAATTTTATAAACGTGTTTTATTTTAAAGTGTGCATTACTCTTAAAAGACATCAACGGCCATTATCTATGTAAACAGAGACAAAGCGTCTGATCCAATATCCTTGACTTAACGCAGTTTCGCCTTCTCAAACCCCTTGTAAAACCTGTAGCAGTCAGTTATATATGCAAGAAATAAATAAGCAAAATCGAGTGAAAGCACATAAATGTATTTTGTGTGTATCTCTTTCTATCGAGATCAGTTTCCGCTGAATACCTTTCAAGATTTATATTTGGAAAGCATCACATTAAAACCTTTGATGGTTTTGTATATTATGCTGGCATAAAATGATATACATGTATGTCTACTCACTATTTTGTGTTCTCTTTTGAGATTCCACCACCACATCTTCACCTTGGTATATGAGTAAGCGAAACTCGTAGTCAAATGAGGGGTTTATGGAGAATTTCGTCGACAGTGACGTTTTATCGGAGACCTCGTGGACCCTGCATTCTTGTGGGTCTGCTCCAACTACACAGAATTCTATAGCTAGTGAAGAATATTCCCCTGTAGGAAGTTTCCATGTCAGTGTCACTGATGAACCAGAAATCTCAACTGTCAATGATGCATCTTCAAATACAGGTTTTTCTTAAACAACAAAATAATAATAATAATAATAATAATAATAATAATAATAATAATAATAAACACGTGTTAATGGACCATTACACATGTGAATATCATATAATACAACTCATTACTGTTTGATGCCTGCCAAGGGATTCCCGTCAAAGCTCTCACGTTGCCTGCCTGTTTGTCTCTCACATTAATTGAGTTGCGATTTATACTAACGTAGCCATGACTATCAGTTTATTGTAACATGCATTTGGTTTGGAATTTTGAAAACTACTTCAGGGATATGCAAAGCGCTCATTACCATTATCGCTAGAGCTTAAATGTATGTTAATAATCGAAGCATTTTCCACACTATAAGAAGAGGTTTTCATTCAACACGAAGTATAGAAAAGAATACCTTTCGTTGCAATAGTAATCACATCAGAATTGACACTAGAACTTCCACCATTGTACGAATTTTTGGCTTTCACTCGTACACTGTAGGCAGTAGCAGGTGTCAGGTTGTCAATTTTGTGGGATACATTCTTTCCTTCGCCTGTATCATTGATGTCAGAGGCAGAAGTTTCCCATATCTCACTAGCTTCATCTTTGTATTCTACCACGAACACTTGGGTGAGGCCACCACTGAAAGCGGAAACCCATTGAACTTGGGTCGAGATTGCTGTGGTACGTCCAGGAATCTCATGTAAGCCTGTTGGACGCAATGGTGGGCCTAAATAATAATAATAATAATAATAATAATAATAATAATAATAATAGCCTTCATACATTGCCTATTTTACATTTTGCTTGTTCGAATATGTGACAATTTGTCTTGGGACACACTGCATTATTATCTAAATAGTAGTTTGCAAAGGAATCAATCCAAACTCGAATGCTATTGAAATTTAAGTTAATTATTTTATTTTACCACACATATGTGAATTTCTTTCAAATTTGAAAAGTTATCAATGAATGCGCTACATGTTTTGCTTTATTTTAAATGGGGTAATACATTTACATTAGCTCTAGTGTTTTATGATAAGAACCCAAACCTATCTTACCTTGGGCGCTTACGTTAAAACAAACTTTCAGTTTTTCACCTATGCCATTGGCGACCTCACAGCAATATTCCCCATAGTCACTCTCCTTGACATTCCCAATAGTCAGATTTGACACCAACCCGTCACTTGAAGCAAGCTCTGACACATTTCTTGAAGCGTTGCCTGGTTTGACTTTCGTCCACACAAAGTCGTCATGTTTGGGTTCGGGGTTTGCCACAATATACAAGGACAATGTGACGTTACCGTTGACGGGAGCCGCAACTTGTTGGCTAGCTTGCCGGTAGGGGTGAAGTTTGGGGGAATCTACTCAAAAAAGACAATATATACAATGTTATTATGGCCGCCTGTGCATTACTTTAGAATGCCAAAATGATTTATATTCTATACTTTAAGGGATGTACTGTATGTACATCCGTTAAACTAAAGACCTACGGTTTTTAGATTATGCATTTACTTCTCTTGTTTTAAAAAAAACACGATTCTAACTTCGAAATTAACATGCGTATTCACTTACGTAAAATGGGCAACAGCTTGCTTCCTTGCCGAACTAAAGCACTGTTATTAACCACACACGTATAAGTTCCAGATTCCATGTAGTTGATATTTTCCAGATGCAGAGTTCTGCCCCTTGTCCCGTTAAGCAACTGTGTGTCGCTCATGAAGTACGACTGAAAAGTCCAATCTTTGAAATCGTACAATGAAGGCACTCCCTCCGCCTGGCATTCCAGAGTAACATTGTCCCCCTCCATCAAATTGGTTTCTAGTATCGCAATTTGGACGTCTAAATCTGGTTTAAAAGAACATAGAAATAAGGGTATAATTGTGTTCACACACACAAACCCACACACAATCACACACATGCAGAGAGAGCGAGAGAGAGAGAATTACAGACGCATGTTATAGATGAACATTCTAGATTCATTCATTTCTAAATGCGTTTTCATTACGTGGTTCATAGTACAATGATGAATATATTAGTATATAATGAATACGTCTTTAACATAGTGTAAAATATTTGTGAAATTCAAATGAAACTTACAGTTAACTGTTATTGGCAAGTACTGAACAGTGATCAGCTGCCCGTATCGACTAGATTTGGAAGCGCCAGTACATGAGTAGTTTCCGGTATCTGTTCTATTCAAGTTCAGGATTGTTTGGTTACTTCCAATCATGCTCCATTCGCCGTGCCCCAACCTGTATGTGATGTTAGAAGGGTTCCCGTAGCCTGAGCACATAAGACGGACACTATCATGCTCGTTGACCATATTTCCCGGCAAGGCGGTTAATTTTAGTTGTGGATGATCTGAAAAGGGGAATAGAAGTTACCTTCCAATTACACAGAGAGGTAAATATTTGCATATTTAATGAGGATGTATTGTTCTGAAGCAAATCAACATTAATTAGCAGCATTACAGACATTGATCACCATATGAGTATCAAACATATCCTGTCAAACAACGACGGTACCTACTAGAAATATAGGCAAAGTGTATTTATAAAGACGTACAACACATGCCAGTACCATGTTTGTAGATTTGTCCCAAGCCAAACTTATTCACAAGTGCAACTTACATTCCACGTCTAACTGTATGGCCTTGAACACCCTTCCTTTCACCGCCGTGTAACTGTTCCTCGCCTCGCAAACACATACCAATTTGTCATCGTCCACTCCAACAATAGGGACCACGGACATGAGAGACGGACCTTCTGTTCCATTCTGTGTACTGTTCTCCTTGCACATCCATGACAGCGTCGCCGGTGGATATCCACCAGTAGCAGTACAGTTCAGTGTGGCGTTGATTGTGGCGTTGTCTCCGGTTGCAAGCCAGGGCAGCGGTGGGCTGGCCCATATGTCCAGGTTTGGTGGATCTTTAACATATACGCAATGAGTGTTTTAATGGTTACTGCCGCTCAATGAATATGTATTCCCAGCAAACAAAAAACGTTTTATAACGATATCATAACGTTACAATAACGTATTTCGGTTATATAAACGTTATGGTTACGTTATTTTAAAACGTTCTGCGTTGACTTTTTTATATACCCATGAATCTATGAATATAAATATAACGCATTTATGACAAAAGTTTAGCATGAAATTTTTACCGAAGTTTTTATTGCTATTGTCATTAGTGTCATTAACAAACTCACGGGCTATGAGCAGGGTGACATTGGAACTCCTCTCTTGTGGCGACGCGTATTTCTGAAATGCCGTACATGTACACACGCTGCCGTGGTGACTGGCACTGGCTACAAACTGTAGCTGAACCACAGCCTCTGTGGAGGACGACAAGGCAGTCTGACTTCCGTTGGGACATCCAGACCACGTGAGTTGTGATAGCGGGTTACCACCAGCTACGCTGCATGTGAGATTTTCAATGTCTCCGTCATACATGGTGTCTGCCACTTGGTTGTACCTGCTAAGTATGGGGACACTGCTCCATTCAGGTGGAGGGACTGTAACATTGACACAATACCATTATACAATAGGTGATAGATACTGCACAAATCATCGATATAGTGTGTAATGTAAGTACGATCGAAATAATTCGTAACTTGGCCAATTTTTTAATAAACTTACATTTAATACATATTTAACATTTTATGTCTGTGAGAGTGTTTTAAAGCATACTTAAAGAAATCGTTAATTCATTGTCTCGACTCTACTTACAAAGTATGTTCAAGTAAACCTCAGATGAGTTGCGAGTCTCTCCAGTCACCGTGTTGTTTGCCTGACATATGATTCGGAACCCATTGTCCAGCTCGGTAACGTTAAAAATTAAATGACTGATGGTAGTGAAAAGATAATTATCAACTGCTGTTACGTTTGATATGCTGTCTCCGCCGATGTCAATATATTCGTTTCTTTTATGCTTGAACCAGTTTATAGTTGCCGCGGGTCTGGATCTCTTGGCAGTACATGTTAACTTTAATTGTTCTTCCACTGTAAAATTCCGTGAGCAGCCATGGCTGCAGTTTTCTATGCTAAGGCTTTCGATGTCAACTAAAATGAAAAGGCTAAAAGATTTACATTGCATAGAGAAGAACTGTATACAATAAAACACCTTGACTGTGGTATGTATTTCCAACTTTCGAATTAATACGTCTGTTCCTTTTCCAACTGTTCATCTGTATTTACTATGCATGTACAAATTATTTGTATATTATCTGGAATACACAAACTATGCCAAACTCTGTGGAGCTTTCCTTTACTATAGTAATAAACTTCATCATTACCTTCAACATCCAGAAGTACTTTTTGTGATGCATTTTGGTAAAATTGATTTTGGTTTTGTATTTCTTGAACATAAGATATCCGACAACCATACAGCCCGACATCTTCTACAGAGGCGTTTACAATAGTAAGCTCACGCCCACCGTGACCAATCGTCGCTCGGCCTTTGATACTGACGTCGTAGTCATCTTCCGATCCCTCTGCATGTCGTGCAATATAGTTTTTCTCGGTTAATTCATCCTTTTGGAACAAGACATATTCCATCATATTGTGTATTTTTTCAGGGTATTTACATTCCATACTAAAAGTCATACTTTCTTTCACTCGGTTAGGTGTCAGCGTGAAGTCAACCTCTACATCCGCTGAAAATGTTAACAATTTTAGTGTTTGTGTCTGCAGCGTGGTTCTTTAAAGAACTGTTTACTTTTAAGGAATTTTGTTCAATTTAGATGATGATATTCTAAACACACCGTTATCACAACGATACATACAAGTTACAGCAATAACTTAGACACATAAACAGTAAGATCTTCAACGAGATCGAGCCTTTGAGTTATCTATGGATTTTTCACAATTAACATTCAGCATTCGGAGTCACAGCATGACCAATTCAACCTTTACCTGCTAGTAAATAAACCAAGAGAAATACCACCAAGAGCAATAAGATTCTATCCATTTTGGTATTATCTCACAGCTGTAAGTAGTAACGCACGAATATCATCGTTATGTTTTGTACTGTAGTATAAATTGGCCCTTTCAACAATTGTAGATATATAACTCTCCTTTCCTATCTCCTTAATATGGAGTACATTCTACAAATACACATTAAGTAAAATGGGAATGAATGGATTGTCGTATTTAACATTTTATGAAAATTATGTGTATCCACGTGTGTAATTAATATAAGTATGGCTGCTGGGAGAAACACCCATTTCTTGTTCGCGTTTATCCTGACAGTAGCAGGTATGTGGCAATTTTAACTTTAACACATATTAGATATATGGAATATGGATGAACGTATTATTTGACAAACATGAGGTTACAGTCAGATTAAAATTTGTTATTTTTATTATTTATTTTTATTTATTTATTTTCAGACTGTGGTGCAGTTATAGTTGACTTATCGATAACAGGACTCCACGGGACAGATTATAACACATGGGCTCCACTTAACCAAGACGTAGTCTTTCGATGTGCATTCACCACGCCATATAATGTTACGCTTGAGCTTTACAAAGGGACTCCTATTTTCAACAACCTAGTTTACAAATATCATTTTCGATTTAGAGAACCCCTGATACCCAACAGTCCCTTCCATGGACGTTCTCAGTCTAACATAACTTTGATACACAGTGGTAAAATGTGGATAACCCTGCAGAATGTAACAAAAGAAGACACTGGGAATTATTCCTGCTACGTGAGAGATACACACAATAACGAAAATTTTTCACAAGTAGTTTTGACAGTCGCAGGTAGGTGAAAACGTTATAGTAGGCCACAAATGCCAACTAGTACTAGTACATGAAAACACTCGCGTGTACGGGTATATGAATGTGTATTTGTGCGTGTGTTTGTGTACGTACTTGTGTGTGTGTGTTTGTGTCTGTGTTTGCGTGTGTATGCATTATGCATGTCATGAATCGTTGAAATTGTCAGTCTGTTGATGCGTACGGATTCTTTCATTTTTTGATTCAATAGTTTACATAACACCTGCTTGTCTGTGAACAGGTATTCGTAAAAGTACACATTCATACTTCTATAACAATATACACATTGTACACGTATGTCGAGGTATCTTAATTGGACTTGGTTTAAACCAAATAAACATAAAGGACACTAAGAATTGTTTAATAGATAAACCAATAAACGATACCAATAAGTTACAAATTGCCAACTAAAATCATATATTGATTACAGCCCCACTTGACGTTAATGGAATTTCAATCACTGAGATCGACGACATGGACCTGGACACCAGAACCATGAGGGCCGTTCTAGGCCTTGCCTACCCTGTGCCTGATGTCCACTGGTACTGTGGAAAGAAACAGTTTGTCAGTAATGACAGCTCGGTTTGTGATGAGACGTGCGCGACAACGAGCGTTGTCATCATACCTGCACCCAATAGAACGACCACGTGTAGGATGCGGGTTCAGCACGTTACTCTCGCGGCGGTATTTGAGAAGGATTTTACTCTGCGTGGTGTAGGTAAGTAGGTTGTATTTTTTCATGAATTTTATTCAGTAATAAGAATTGGCATCCTCCACAGGTAGACCAGAGCGTCAACACACAGTCAGTATCTTGGCCAAAAATGACCAGGCGTACAAAAGCTGGCAGTTGAAATACCATTAGTGAGAAAGAGACAAATGAAATCGACATCGGCAAAAATATCAACTATTTAATTTTACATAATTTTATCATAGTACTAAAGCAGATCATCCCTACTTATTACAGTTCCAACCACCATCCAACCTGACGAAACAACTGTAACTGTGTCTAGAAGTACTGAAGTAGATACAAGGGAAACGTTGAACACCACGCCGAGTTCATCTGTGGAGCCGTTGCAATCTTCTGAACAACCATCGCAATCTGCAACACACCCGACTACGGCACAACTACCACATTCGTCGAGTCCAGGTATGAATCAATTTACTAGTTACATCTATCTGCTTAATTTTTCTCAGAAGATGACTAATATTTGTACATTTGGGTGATTAGAATACTATAATGAGATGATTTGAGAAGGAAAAAGATGGAGATACCTCTATATTAAACCGCTCTTTTATTCACTTATAATCAAGCCATCTATCTTTCGGCCTGGATCTTTACATTTTGTGATTCTCTGCAAGGCAATGCAAATAAAATTAAAATTATGATGTAAGTTTTTTTTTTTTTTTTTTTTTTTTTTTACAAATATGGAATACACGTTTTTAATGAAGAAATATTCCGTTGAACTGCAATGTCGGGCACAGTGTCAGAAAGGGTGGCCGATTTAGTTGGTATAAATTTTGAACGGAAATAGCCAAAGTAAGCATGTATTCATAGTAAAAATATGTATACGGCAATTTCTCCCGCTGTTTTTCAGCCAGTATATTGGATACGTTAAAGGACCCAGTAGTGATCGTTGGAATATCATTCGGTGCCATTATCATTATAATAATCATAATCGCAGTAAGCTGCAGATTCTGCGGCCGGAAGAAATCAGCAGCAGTCGCAGAAATAGGTAGCGTCACTGAATCATTTCTCACGATTCATTGCATGGCAAAATAACATTGCTTCTTACATTAAGGCGACCATACACTGCATCGATAAACACGTACAACATTAGTTCCGAAACAAATTTGATAACTCTATACAAGCACTAGCTGCCCATGTGTACAATTGATATCAATGTAAACACAGAAACGCATCCAGTTCGTTGTATCTAGTAATATGGTAGTTTTACTTGCTACAGCAATGGTTGAGAACGTAAACATAAATATATCATTTAGAACTTGCTTTGCAACATGATATTTTACGGTGCTGTATTAACAAATGTCAGTGCGTGCTGAAATGTAAATTTTTCTCCCGTATTGGATTTTATGCAATGTCTTTTTCAGGTCTTGACGTCCTGCACTCTCTCCGGGTTTGTCTCATATTCTTTCTCTGTCTCTCTGTCGGTGTAGTATATTCATACAATAACTATTTCGTATCTTTTAAAAGAACAATCAACTTGACATTTTAATTCATTCGCGATGTTTTGAAAAACTAGTCTTGTTGGAATCTTAAGTAGCAATATATAACAAGCTTACATTATCGACATCAGTGGCAAAATCAATACGTCACTCTACCGTGGTGATAACGATCCCTCCTACATAGTTTGCCATCCCTTTTTCTTTTTTTTTTCATAATAACGACATTGAAAGAACAGCATGTCATTTTTTTCTCCTGAATTATTGACTACTGGTACTATTTGACTCCGTGCACTTATCCGAAAATGTATTTAAATGGATTTCTATACAAACGGTTAAATAGTAATGATGATTTTTCGATTTGGTTTTCTTTAGAAAGGGGACGAAGTAGCAGTTAAGGATATTAGTAACGATGCTGAAATATCTATGGACTTGGCTGTTTTCGAAAGGGCAGTAAAACCGTCTTACTGTGAAGTAAAATTACCGAGGAAAGGAGACCGGTATGATTGCTATTTTCCTGTAACCTCCCGTGTTCGTTTTCATACAGTAATTACCTGCATTGTGTGAGTGGTTCGCTTATTTTTCTTTATTTACATTAAAGAACGATGTTAAACGGACAAACAGCTTTTAGATCATCCAGAATCCCACAAAACCATATTCCATCATTGACAAGTGCTTCTTATATAAAACTTATTGTGTAATGTTAAGGCAATATTTGTCAAACAAAACCAGTTATCGAACACAAGGAGAACAAACAAGGTTGCTTCATCAAGGTGATTTATAACATGTTCATTTGCCACGGTGGGAGTTTTTTTTTTTAACTTTTTACTATATTTCATTATCAGTTTATTCAAAGTTAGCGTCAACAAACTGGTGGCTTTGAATTCAACTTCACCCAGCGAACTGAAGATTGGTATGGTAAGTTAAAAAAAACTACAGGGTTACCACTTAATATGGAATATTTTTTGTCATTGTTATTTTTGAGTGCTGATTATTTTTTTTTTTTTTTGGCTTGAGTCATTAAAACAGTATGTCACTGAGTGATAATAACATCCAGTCTTCTGTTGTGAGATATTTTGGTCAATAATATTAAATCTGACATAAGATTCCATTCAAAAGAAAGGAACACCCCCAGAAAACTATATCAACAGTTTGATGTCAGTATAAACTTTAAGATAAGATATTAAAGAAAATGATAGCCTCCGGACAGTGATATGTTACACAGTCAAAGAAATCACTACAGTAAATCATGAAAAGTCAGTAATTGCGGGTATGTCCTCCAGCAGCCGCTTGCAGCACCCTCATCCTACATGGCATATCCTGTGACACGTTTTTTAGAGTTTGGGTGGGGATATCATTCCTCGCAGTGATATTTGCCTGTCGCAGTTCATCACTATTTACCGGCCGAGGACCATAGCTATTGATTCTGTGAGTTAATTCCGCCCACAGATTTTCAATTGGGTTCATATCTGGAGAGTTTGCAGGCCAGGGCAGTTGCTGAAACCATTGGTTTTGAAGAAAAACAGTGATTCTGCGGCCTCGATGTGGGGTTGCGCAGTCGTCTTGGTACACAAAGTTGTTCCTGAAGATGAATCTTACCAATCGAAGCATTGTTTGCTGTAGAATGTCTCTGGAGGAATCCTGGATGAGGTTGCCTCCCAGAAAAACCAACTGGTTCTGGGCACCGACATGAAATACTCCCCAAACAGAGACGTTACCACCCCCTGCTTGCACCCTAGGCAGTACACAATCATTGTTTTATGCCCCTCGTACACGTCGGTGGACACGGATTCGACGATCAACCCTAAAAAATCCAAATCTGGCCTTATCACTGAAAACAACGTGATTCCAGTGTTTTGGCTGCAAGCGCACGTGGTCCCCAGCCCTTTGCAGACGTCGCTGTATATGACCTGCTGTTAACAGTGGTTTCCCTACTGGCCTTCGTGCAAAATAACCGGCTTGCAGAAATCTCTTGTTCACGTGGGACCTTGAAACGGGCGTTTGAATGACATTCTGCCTCTGTTTTCTGAGGACACTGGTTGTCTTTGTACGACCAGCACGGCGTCCACTAAGGAGAAGGCGATCCTGACTTCTTGGTGTGATACGCGGACAACCTGGTCGAGGTATGGGAGTAGGTGCCCCTGTAGCAGCATTTCTTTGGAGGACTTCACAAACGGTTCCTGATAAATGTTGAATTACCTGGCAATGGCTGTCCGTTTCTGGCCATTTTCTCTGAGAGCAAGCATCCCATAGTAAGCTGCGTTGCTTTGCTGTCGTACCATATCTTCACTAAGGTACCTGTCAAGTTTCAAAGCGATCCCTTTGTTGCTTCTCTAAACACGCTCCAAAGATTTACCAAACCCATGCGTTTTTATACAAGGGCAGAAATTGCCGAAAAGACCACCCCTCACATTTCTGACCACAGAATATACAACTGCATGCATCAATTGTTTCGAGAGTTGTGTGGTATTAGGTAACACATCTGGCTACACATGGAGTGACACCTCAGCTTTGGATTTAAAGTAGTTAGAGAGAAATTAAATATTTTGTAGAAAAGTTATTAGCAAAAAAATAATATTCCATATTAAGTGGTAACCCTGTATTTGCATTCGTAGTAACTGAAAGTACCAATACTTTTAAAGCTTTATATGAGCCTGAAGTTGATACTATTGGTTTTTAAGTATTTTTATTAAAAGTTTATACCAAATTATTTATTACAATGATCGACAATCTGAAAAGTTATCATGGGTAGAGATGTCCAGAAACCCATATTTGTGAATTATAAACCTAGTATATAAATTATCATGCAGCGTTGATATTAAGATTGGACACATTTTCCAATTCATTGCAAAGAATACCACATTTAAAATATTTCTACTTCAGAGTGTTGTAGCCCTTCATCCACTGGCGTGGCGTTTTTTCGAAGGAAATATTCAGGGAAAGGTACGGCATTAATGCGATATAGAATTGCTTTCTTAGAAGTTCTTAAAGTTCCCGTGCAGGTACGGTTGATAGTTTTAAATGCTTCTCTTTGTAGAAATAATCGCTTTTTGTGTCTCTGACGTACATGAAGACAAATGCTTGGCTGTGCATTAGTCCCTACGTGATGTGTATACACGTTAAAACAACGGCATGTAAAAACAGCTTTTTCCTTATCATGAAACTGTTTACAACACTGACATTTAATTATATTTTTTATACTTTAAAGGTTATAGTGATGAATTAAGTAACATGCTCTTGTGTCTGTGTTTTTCAGTATAGATCGCATCTTTCTTAGTTGGACCTAATTAGTGCTATACTAATGAAGTAGGGAAAGAAAAAAAAAACTACAATTTTTCATAAGCCTTTTATTTTCATTTGCGCCAACTTTTTGCTCCTATAGCTGTTGTTATTTCTCATATTTTTCATAATTAATCCTGGTTACATTTCATTAACATACTTTATTATTTTTATATTTAGCACTTATATAGTTTGGGGGATGTTTATTATCTCCCCAGTTTTGTAACTTTGTATCTTATTAGTTTTCGTCATTAATAAATGACAATTTCAGTCATATGGACTTATCCTACTTAATTTGGAGCAAAAACAGAGCTTCGTTGTGCTTGTGAACATTTGGCTACATAAATACTTATTTTAAATTAAGTGCATGCTTTTTAGGTCGGAGAGGACAAGTACAGCATTCGGTTTAAGGGAGAAGAAGTTGAAGACCACATGGTGGACTTGAAATACATTCTGGATGTGGGATGTATCAACTGACGAGTTAATGCATGTTGTCGATAACAGTATTCTTCATTGGATTTGGGAGTCCCATTTTAGTTTTTGCAAACGCCTCTATATCCACAAACAGTTATTATATCATTAATACAACTTTGTGTGTCAAAGGTCTGGTTCGTATTTAAAATGCATGATGCAGTAACATCGCTGGACTATCAGAAAAAAGTCACCGCTGTTGCAAATGGCACCCCAAACATGTACAGAACCACCTCCTCCAACTATTGTTTCCTGGATATTTTCCCAGGGAGCCTACGCACTCTCATTTCTTGTTGGAAAACGTTTATCCACCATATTTATTTTGAAAATCTCCAACAATAATGAATATAACCGTAATAAAGAGTAAGCTTTGTTGTAAAGTCTATTAAAAACCTTAAATTGATATTTTGTAGATACAAAACACGTCTGAATGACCTATTTTTGAATGAGACGTTCCAATCGCAAGTAGCCCAATAGAAACGAAAAATGAGAAAGTAAATCACAAATAAAACAATAGGAAAGCGCAATCAAAAACAGCATAATTTGCTTTAAGCTATTTATTCAATATTTTGGAAATAATCAGCATAAATGGTATTTTCCTTCCCCATCCACAATCATACCGAACCCTCTACAGCATTTGTAGGCCTATAGATCATAAAACTAACGTAATGTTAAATCAACTGCCAAAGCATCAAGGAATCCATTGGATATGATATTCCTGTCTTACATCTCAACATAAAAAACTATTTTGGTTTATTTTAATGAAATTTGACCTCAGGTGACCTTTGTCCACCTGCTTGATTTCAGCTGATGTCACATAATTTTCTTTACTGTTTTCTTTTAGGACAATATTTTAAAATGGGGTAAAGCCATCACTTTATCTTATTTTATTGACATACTGTAAATAGTTTCCTCCCCCTATCCCTAATCTTTTTAGATGCTTTCATTACCGGTTTAAAACATTTACACACTGAAAGCTACCGATTTGAAGATGCTACCAAACAGAAGCTGATTCCTGAATAAATGGACATATGATACCAATGGGATTTGGTCGCCCTATTTGTACTGATGGGCCAGGTTTACGTAGTCTATTACGGTTCCGGCTATGAACGGGCACACCTACATTCGTATCTCTTAAATTTCATTGACACACTATATATTCTGTATTGGGATATTTTGAAACAACTTATGATGAAGATGATGATGAAGATACTGTGTATTTTCGTTCATCAATTGCGGGTAATGACTGCGTTTAAACCATACGCATTGTTTGATTGTTTATTTTTTAAAATTAGCCATTGGTACATGTAGTTAAATTGTATATAAACTCTTCTTAAATGTATTGCTTTTCTCTAGAGAACACAGTCAGATAATTCCACGAACACAGAAAATAGAAATAATTGAATGGACAAATACACAGGGTAACGAATTCACGCTCGTTCTCCAAATTGAAATCCGCTTATAAATTTGTAAAAGAAAACTGCCTGTGCTTCACATTTGTCTACGGTGGCAGTGCTGTTTACACAGGGGGCCTCTATGTGTATGTTGGTGTGCAGCAACGGCACCAGTGACTCTTCAGATCATCGATTCAAACACTGTGATTCGATATTACAAAATGATAGATACAGTTAAGTGAAATGTTCCTTATTAAAATGGGTCACTAATAACAATCATTATTTCATGCAGTTAAAATGGCATAGATATTTGTATACCAGTAAAGTGGATTAGTTTCGATTTGCGCAAGATTTTTATTACTATTATACTTTTAATTACAATAACAAATCGGCTGACAAAAGCCGCTCTTTACAGCAACGATACAATAAAAAATGAGAAGGGCACAGCAAGCCACGCGTCACACCTTTGTATATGTACACAGTATCACAGCTTCTTTGACAAGCTACCTTTGCATTGTATGTGTCATCATCTATGGGAGAAGATCTGAAGCTAAACGAACCAGCACGAACTGACAAAGCGAACATTTTGTGGCATTTTCTTTTTCTTAAAAACCATTTACAAATAGCAGGGCTAAGCGTGGCATCAATTCTATGATGAATTACTGCTATGGAATATATGTAATGAAGTTTTGAAGGAGATAAATAGCAACTCATGCAGCAAACATTTCAAAGACATTCAATGGAAATTATAGGCCTAATGTATACGAACATGGTCAACATATACCAGAATGAAGCATACTGAGTCTCATTTCCTATTATTTTACTAAACTTGCTTAAGTCTAATCTCAGCTCATCTTTAACTAAGCCGAGAGAGCCAAGTATTGCATTTAATTTTATGCAGGACCCCATGTGGCTCACCTTCAATAATTCCCATATTCTGCACTTGGTGAATCTCTTGAAGTAAATCTATGGATTTTAACACACAGCTTGAAGTAAAGGAGAGGCTTAAGAAAAGACCCATGCTGCACCCCCTTTGTTTTCTAAATCACAAAAGCATATATTTGTGTTAAGAAAGATAAGTAAGGTCGCAATAATTCATTTGCCGATGTCCAGATAAACCATACATGAGCGCAATCAGAATTTGGCATCTGGAATAGGGTTTCTGAAGTTCTTAAATAATTTCAAAGGCGAATCCGGGGTAAAGTTCTAGTGGCAGGTCCTCTATACTACACAGAAATACGTATTTTCTCTTTTTTAGGAAGACAGCAAGGATCTAAATTAATTGCATCCAGATACACCTTTAAAATAGTTGCACGTTTTACCAAGACATCCAAGTTCATATCACAAAAATCCGATTAAATACAGTAAAAGATGTAGTTGTAACTATATATGAATAAAGAACAAAAAACTTCATGGAATGTCACATGAACAACAGAGAAAATCCAAGCGCTTAAATGTAACTCTTGTGCGTATATATAATACATAAAGGATTGAGCGTTTGCTATGTATACACTTCAATATGTACATATACTGCATCCCAATACAGTGATATATTATTTCCTTTTTATGCAAAGTGAAGGGTATCTGGAGAGATAAAATGAAAAAAAGTGTTCCAGAATATAAATTAAAATATCAAAAATTGCATTTTAAATACCTAAGTGCACTTCCTGTACGTTTATCTACAAATATATACAAAAAAATCTAACAATATCATGAATTGCAATATAGAAAGAGTTATTGGTCCTCACATTATACACATAATTGTGTCATAAGAAAACAATCTGAATTGATTTTTCATTTACGCATTCCATGCAGGAAATGTATCTTGTTGGCAACCCTATAACATAAATGCATATATAAGTGTCCACAAAAATAAAATCATGTAAATAGATAAATAAATGATACATTTACCCTGTGATGTGCAAAAATGCATAGGCTGTAGAGAACCAGATTTATACACAAGGTGCATAAAAGACCAATTGCAAATGAAAAAAGGATGTATAGCCTGAGAAAAGTATAAATATGGATTTTTCCAAAAAGTTTCATTTTAACAATATCCAACAAAAAATTATGAACAGAACAATAATTTCAATGAGCAAAATTTTCAAATTTTGCTTGCATGAGCAGGGCTTCTATCACCATATCATTAACGACTCTATCTTATCACCCTGTTGTAATCAATGTACCCAATATTGCCTATAATTATGCTTTGCTCTCCAATGAAAAAAAAATACATTCACACATTAAAACAATCAGTTTTTACCCCGTTTTTACCCTCCTCTTTCATTAAAGTGAATCCATATAATCAAACCTGCACAGCAGGTATCAAGATATGCATAAATATTCCGTCTATGGATGGACACTGGGCCTTAAAAGGGCGACTAGTACTTAGTATTGTCCGTTGACTCCTAACATCTTGGCAACTAGACAATCTGGTTTTATGCTTCTAACTTTAGTAAATAGTATATATATTCCAGGTATATTCTAAGACCCAGTTTGATATGTGCCAGTGGTGGCAATGTATATATCAAATGGTTTGGATGTATTCAGATCAAACACATGGATACAGGTACCAGAGTCTGGGTTGTAGAGAAGAAATTATTTCATTCTTTCAATTATAGGATGGTGCAGGCTCCAGACTTTGGGATTTCATCGCCTGGAAATGATATAAATACAATTAATGGCATTTTTTTTTTTTCTAAAAACACATGTATAAAAACCATATACACCTACACTCACTACACTGTACACTGTGTGCCTATAAAAAAGATTAATTAAGTTTACCAGATCCATTGAGGTTATCATACAAAATGAAAAACAGACATTTAAAATGAGCAGACATCCAAAGTCATATTTCAAGTTATTTTCTCTGTTTGCTTATATATAAGGATAGAGAAAAATATATTCACACCAAGTCACATGCATTTACATGTACAAGCACAGTATAAGGCAGTGATTACATACCTAATAATTATAATAATAGCAAATTAACCATAAAGAAAGATCACCACGAAAAAGAAAACATTATCCAATATAAAATAAACATATAATTAGCATATTAAAATGATACCTACCTCCAGAGTCTTTAGGGATTTTATTGATCTGTTTTTCAGCTTCTTTCCAGCTGGAAGCATTCAGCACTTCGTTGATGACCTTGGTCTCAACCCTGACCTTGTGATGGCTGTTGGCGACTTTTACCATTTTACGCAACTGACTCTGGAATTGGAAAAAATGTCGTATATTATTTATTTTTAATTTTGGTGGTCAGATTATAAATAAAAGTTGTATATTTACTATAATATGCTTATGCCAAAATAAATTTTAACAATGGCAGTAATAATTTGCAATGAAGTCATCAGTAACACTTACTAATATCTTCACATGAAATGTGTATAGAAAAAAATATCAAATATTTACCATTTTTTCTTCATACTTCTTCTGTCTCTTTTCGAGTAATGCACTCTGCATCATATATTTCACTTTGCCAGCATCCACAGTCTAAAAAAATTAATGAAGATATAAATGAAAGTAAGGGAACAAAATAATCAAAATAACCAATAAACATATCTCATGAGTTACCACATTGCATATAGCTGTGAAATGAATTATATATTAAATCATATGCTACCATGCAGTATTGTCACAGTGTCGGGTGTTTCTTAATTTGTGGTGCTTGTAATCCAGATTAAAGAAGGATTCTTTAATCTAATGGGTAAAAAAGAGCAAAAAAGGTAAACTGTGATCCACAATACATAACTTTCATTTTCTTTCTCGAGTCTTTATTTAATAATAATTTATAATTATTGTTCTCACAGATCATACTTACCTTGACATTTGCATTCCCATGATGCACCTGCTGTGCTGCCATGGACAGTTTCTCCATCTCTTTCTTGGTGTTCACTGATTTTTTGGCCTGTCCTGACTTCTGATCGCCCCATATCTGCACCATCATAGCACCGTCTCTCAGCATCTTCACATGCTGAAATAAATATTGGGACAGTGCAATTAGACCCCTTATACAACATTGACAAATTTATCATTATTGGAAAAAAATTGAACAAAAAATCATTTTTAACTCAATATAATAAAATTGTTGACAGATATATTACAGCAGAGAATGAGCTAATAGTTGAAAAATTTGGGGGTTATAAAAGGAAAAATCATTTGATTTTATTTATTTTTTTATTATTATTTTGGAGCAGGACGAACACAAATTGTGGCCCCCAGGGTTTCTATTTAAAATTCCAAATGGTGTTGGTGGTCCCATATATATATATATATATATATATATATATATATATATATATATATATATACATATACACTGGTATGTGTCCCTTCCCCCAATCCCCCAAGGGGAGACAACCTTATATAACTTACCTCTGGTTTCACCACAGGCAGATCATACTGTTTCTTAAAGTTCCAGTTGGGGTTGCTGGTGCCAGAAATCTGTGCAGTCTCAGTGAAATCAGTCTGTCCTGGCGCTATAAACCTGGCATACAGATCCTGGAAACAGACAATCAATCAATCAATTAATCGATGAATTATTACTTAGTTAATAGATTCATTAATTAAACAGAAGATATACATAAGTGTATCACTATATATACATATATATATATGTACATGTATACTTGGCATTCATGTCTTAGACAGATGGTGGGTCAGGGAAATAAAAATTTGATCTAGATTTTTTTCATAACTCAAACAGGGTCAACTAATTTGGGGGTGGGGGGTAAAAAAAGTCTGTTTTTCAGCAAACAACTCCCTCCCCTCCTCCACCTTAAAATGTTTTGCTGTACTAGTAGTTGTATTACTGTCTACTCACAGTGTATCTGGCAGGGATGCCCCTGGCACTGTTGACTTTCACCATGAAGTGAAGATCCTTTCCCACCAGTTCCTCAGGGTCATCCACAAACACATCATCTGCCTCTGTGTACTCTTTACCCTTCTTGTTACATGGAACCACTTCCAGCTAGATAGTGATTGAAACAGAGATTTTTTGTTATTTTAATTAAATAACTTTAATTGGTCATGGGCATATATCTTCCATGAATAACCATGGTAATTCTTACAGAAACTGTAAGTATCATAATGTTATAACTTCATTCAATTGAAACTGTGTTGTTCTTAGGTTGTAAGGACTTTTTACTGTTCTTCCACCACATCAGGTCTAAAGCATGTTAGTATTAACATTGAAGGGCACCTCTTAATGTTGGCTGAAGATCAAAGCTGTCAGCTACCTGACATTAAAATTTATCAGTGAGTATTTAAAACATGACTTTGTGGCAAAGTAACATTTGCTAGCTAAACATGGTAGGCTGCAGGGTAAATTACAATAAGACAGAGGCCTGTNTTGAATATTCCCATCTGTCTTCCTCTGAAATCAGTAATTTCCAGTTGTTCCTTCAGCTCAATCTACAGAAAAATATGTACAATGTTATTAAAATGATTTTACATTGAAAATTAAAATAAATTAAAAGCAAACAAACAAAAAACAACAACAAATAAATAAATAAATATACCTGGACTTTGTTTTCTATAAAAATAACTTAATCTTGGCCTCTCCCTTACAGAGGCCCATATGCACATACAAGTGATGGGGACTTAAAAAACAATATGAATTTCAAAATATTGCATTAATCAAACAAGCGAAAAACAAAGCTCTCTAAAATCTCTCTAGTCCAGTTTTCTACATCCCCACCTACCAGATAGGCCAGAGATTGCAGCCACACCTTCACACTACCAATGTGAACTGGGTCCTCTGGGTTCTCATAGAACGGATCTTGTTCCTGGGAAAAGTAAGTAAACTTAGATTTACTGTATTGTTTTGTTTTTTTTTACATTTTAATGCTGTCATTGAACACATGAAAATCCACTGATTGTTGCCTTTTTATCCTACTGGTATATCTTTATTAACAATTTACCTTAAAATAGGAATTTGCACTACTGTGTTAACTAAATGCATCTGGCATGTTTCACATAAAAGTAGAGTAGTATGGAATCTTCGAATATGAAGTTTATTCTTATCATAACTTTATTTAGAATTTAAAGTAAGCCTGATTGAGACTGAAAATATAAAAAGAGTGCTAAGAGAATATTCATCATTTGTATTCGGTGTGACATTAAATTTTCAGTCTGTGTTTTTAGCAGCATCAGTTTCATAGTTTTCAATTTAGTTTCTATTCATATGAAGTGTATATTTAACATTGCGCTAGGTGTGACAGAGACTTCCCTGATTGTGTTAGTTGTGACAGAGATTTCCCTAATTGTGTTAGGTTGTACTTACAGGAGGCACATCCCATGTCTCACCATCATCATATTTCTGGAAAAGTTCCTGCATCACATATTTCCTGTCGATGAACTTATTCTTAACCCACACCCACTCATAGCCTGTCTCCAGGTTGCTGACTCTCACCATCACCTGGAACAATAAAGATGAATATTGATAGTGTGTTCACCCTCCCAGTGTGTTAGGTGTGACAAAACACAATGCACCTAAGGTCACGCTTGCTAACAGCCTCTTGGCTGATTACTTCCTCTGACCAGAAGATAGATCACTGATAAAACTGAACCGAATTTATGTACAATCATAATGAAAATAAATAAATATATATTGAAAAAAATCGCCATGAAGTAAAAACAAAAGTTCATTCAACTGATAAGCTGAATTAATGTTAATGTTTATGTTTCGCACTTCATCACATATAGTTTTCATCAATTTATACTCCAGACTAACAATCCACTTTACTTTATGCCAAGCAAAGACAAATAATCAAATTTGCAGAGTTCCTAGTACATACAGTAATTACTGTACCCTGAAAGACCCCCCCCCCCCCTTAAATAAAAGTTCAATGTATTTGATATATTTTTATGTAAAATTATTAAAATACTTACCTCGGTTCTTCCAGACAGTTCTCCTCTGGCCTCTGAACTGACAATGATGATCTCAAACTTGAGCTTCTTGTCCAACTCCTGGCTGATAGAGTTGGCCTCTTCCACAGCTGGGATCATGTCTGCCAGGTCCTCCTGCAGCAGGAGGTCATCTAACAGAGAAAACAATACACATCTGACTACATGCAGTTTGTTTTATTCATGGTTAATTTCCCTGTGTTCTTTTTTCTACCCTGCAGGCTATGACATCTGAGGGAAGAAAATTAATGTCATATTCTTTAGTAATTTATTTTCCATACCTAATGACAATATATCATATAAGCTGAGAAAAAATATTTTCTCTTAATTCTCCATTTTTCCTGACATACTTATAAATAAAAGTGCCTCCACTTTCCCAAATGTTCCTGTTCCTACTGTGTATACCTACCAAAATCCACAGAAATGAGACAACATCAGCCACTGGAGGTAACCCTGACAGTGACATATGACTGAAGTGTCCATTACTCCAGAGACAAGGATGTTTTAGAACCACAATTAAGTGATTAAACCACACATTCTTTACATGACAGCAAAATATGTATGTTTATCTGTTACCATAGCAACTGGCAATAACGAGTGTCCTTGAACCTAGTGATATTCAATTAATACATAGAGTGTATCTGAAGGGTTTGTACAACTAAGATCATGGATGATGCTTACCAAACTGTAGATTAAGTAAGTGACAGTTAAAACAAGATGAAGAATTTTGACATACATTTCTAGTCTAATATATAATTGATAACTAAAAAAACACAGAGTGCAGACCTATGCCAAGCAGCTCATTTCTCATTAATCAATTAATTGATAACCACCAAAATCAAATCAATTTTTGTTAGATCATTTCTGACCTTCATGTAGTTATCCTGAAAAGCTTAATAAAAACCATGCAACAATTTCTGTCTGAGTTAAAACCAAACATAAGGCAAAAAATACATATAAACCCCTTGTAACTGTATGGTGGAAGTTGTTATTATTCCAGTGTTTGTGCCTACTGTAGATATACAACTGTCATCCTCACTATAGTGACTTGCCATGCTGATGTTGTTAAAATGTGATACTTACCAATTAATACATTACTGATGAATTAATAAATTCAGTTTTATAGGTAAATTTTATAGGTAACGCTGTTTCTGATAGGGAAAGGTGTGCACATGTGACCAATTAACTTGGGTAATTAAGTTTTTAACCTGGGAACCTGGCTTTTTTTTTTCTAAAATTGGGGCCAGATACTATGCACAGTGCACATATTTGTGTACTGCATGTACAGTGAGTATTTCTGGACAACATTTATATCAATGGTTGTAGAGAGGACAGATTAGCCAACATACCTTGAGACTTATTCTCTGTATTCATGTCAAAGCCAGAGCAGGCGGCTATTTCATCCTGTGCCATCTCAAATGTGATTTCTGGGTACGGAGTCTTGGCAGCATCTCTCTCCTTGGGGTTCACAAACAAATACAGCTGGGTGGTGCCAAACATCAACCTGTGAAAATAACGGGCTTAACATTTGAACATACATGTACACAGCTATTTGTAAAGCTTTCTAGTATATTTTAATAAGAATGAGAAATGTAATCATGGTACAAGGTAAAGTTTTTGACTGTTCTCAGAACATATTTACTTAAAACAAAAATACTTCACATATGTGCTTTTAGAACAATATACATGTATCTAGCAAACACCTGTGTAAAGCTCTCTTCACTTCCATGCTGTATAATGAACAGCTTGTTTAATTCCACAGCTGCACTGTAGATTTATAGCACCCTGGCTAATGACAGTCATGAAAAATGCAAGCTTTGCAACAAAGATATATTACCTGCACATCCAGTCGGAAATATATCCCACAATTAAGTTGCTTCTCTATATCGAATTATTGCTGTGTGTATCTATGCATAAATGATCTATACAAAGTGAGAATTTTTTTGCTCCTCTAGGAATCCTTTGTCATCAAACAAAAAATTATAAATTAACACCTTCAACACACTCTATAAATTACCCCAACAGGACTCCCAGTCATATATAAGTAGTTTATTTATTTATTTATCTATTTACTTATTTATTTATTTATTTCAAAGGGGAGTTAAGAAGTTGGAGGCTTACTTCAATCCATTTTTCCCTAATCTCCCTCTCTAAATGGCCTTTTTTATAATGTTATTATCATTTGGTGTGTGTGTGTGGGGGGGGGGGGGGTC
>NW_019776004.1:20192-58531 GCF_001039355.2 Lingula anatina | reverse complement strand
TTTTCATTGGTTGATATCCCGACATAAATATCTAATGTTATAACAAATGATAGTCTAGGCAGTACTTAACAAGTGATTTTTCATTTTTGTATCAGTCACTGTGCATGATCGCCATAATTTATTTCTAATTTATGGGTTTTTTTTTTTTTTTTTTTTTTGGTGGGTGGGGGGGGGGGGGGGGGGGGGTCTGTATGCGTGTCCAAGCCCTCCCTGTGCCCCCCCCCCCCCCATTCCAATCCAATACTCAATCCTACTGGCAGTTAGTCTCATTGGATGTTTCTTTTTCTTACAGTACCTTGCATTATGTTTCACCTCCGTCTTCTGGTTCACCGGGTCGCCATTCATCAGCAGGCGTGCATTTGCAGCCATCTTTTCCAAGAAGATCTTGCCTCCTTCTACAGTGAACACTGCATGCTGTGCCATTATGCTGAGGAAAAATACAGCATTTGCTTAATAAATGATATACAGTGTATATTTATTTTTTTTTACCTAAAGATATTTTGAAGTAGCAACATGCAGGTACCAGTACAAACTCAATTACTGGTATGCGTATAATTTTTGTATTTAATAAATCAATCACCATTTTTGGCCTTAATTATATTGTACCAAGTACTCAATAATTGCAACAGTTCTTTTTCCCTCATCCAGAAATGGACCAAAAATGTTTTCTAATAACCTACTTCAGTAGCATATACTTCACAAGTAAAAAAATGTGAGACAATTTCAGCAAGTATACATAGTTAAGTGCTATCAGTGCTACAATTAAGGCTTTTAAAGGCAGTAAACGCTTTTTAAACAGCTTTTATCCAAGTGCAGTGATGCATTTTAATTTGATGTCAAAACAAAATTCTTAATTTATTTATTTATTGTATTATTTTATTATTTTACTCTGTATATTGCTCCAAAAGGAAATGATTTCCAATTTTTATAATTGGCTAAATAAACTCTTATCTTATCTTATCTTATCTTATCTTACAATTTTTATAGAAAAAAATAAAAGGAAGAAAGGGTGGATATTTTCAATTATCAATTATCAACATGGCCACCAACCTTGGACCAGCCAGCACAATGTCAGACTGTTCTCCTTTCTTGCTGCCGACTGTCTTGGTGTCTCCGTCAATAAAGTAGACAATTTTCCCCGTCAGCTGTGGGTCAAAGTTTAAGTTGGAGAGATGTGGCACAGTCTGTTTCTTGGCTTGGGTATCTGACAGTGATGATGCCTAAGATTTTAAAAAGTTTGAATTGTATTCATATGCACAATATGACATTACAATGCAGTTATGTAATTTGCATTTGCAATTCACTACATATCTTAAACAATCATTCATTTCTATATAAATACCCAAAAAAAACTCACTTCCAAATTAAAATACTAGTAGAGACACTCAAAAATAGATCAACAAACAATTTAACTACATTCATATATATGTACACATTAACAAACACTGACCTTGCTATCCTCCTGAGATTCTCTCAGTTTGTCTTCATATGCCTTCTTCATCTCTTCCATTTGCTTGGCATTTTCCTCTAACTCTGCCTTGTACTCCTCCTCTAGCTGCTTCTTCAGGGCAGCAATTTCTGAAAAAAAAGGGGAAAAAAAGAATCAGTTACAATAACTAACAGTGAAAAGCTGACATTAAGCACGCTGTAAAATGTACATGTAAATTTACAAACCAAAAAGTATCTTTGCCCTTTAAACTAAGGTTTATTCTTTTGTTATAAGGCAAGTGGAAAAAATTATAATTGGATTAAGAACTTTTTAAATCTTTTGACTGAATGACTGACAATAACTTGATCTGTGTCACATCTTATGGTATAACATGAGAATTATTTCCTCAGAGAGGGTTGCGCTTTTAGATGTAAATTGATCCTCACCCTCCTCTGACATCCCTTCTGAAGCCTGAATCTCATCATCGCCATCGCCCCGTGGCACCTGGATATTTCCTCCCTCCATCATCTTCTTCAACCTCTCATTCTCCTCCTGAAGCTCTCGGATCAGTTTCTCTGTGGGGTCCTCATTCACTGTGGCCTTGGTCTTGATCTGCTTGGCTCGGTCAGCTGGAGAAGAATGCACACTCTGTCACATCTAACACAATGAATTAGGTTGCATCTAGCACAATGGATCTGAGTCACATCTAACACATTTACTCTAACAGAATGCAAAATTTTGCATGACCTTCATTTTGGCTTTAGACCAGCTCAAGCAAAGCACAGCACAATATGCTTTACGGGTAAGCATATTGATAGTGGTAGAGAATTATTATTATTATTATTATTATTATTATATATACCAACACCTGACTCACCATATCTCAGTGTGCTCAGGGTTTCATCATAGTTGATGTCAGCTGGACTCAGGGCAGCTATCTGCAAAAAAATATGATGGATCATCCTTTAAAGATATGCCAAAAAAAATGTGAATATACTGGTTTGTTTTTATATACATGTATATAAACCAGCAAAATTCCCTCAATGTTCCAAATTACTATCAACTAAACTGTGACTGTATGTATACCACTTAGATAGCTTGTATTTGGCAGCATGTTGGTTGTGATCACTATAGAGCTGGTATAAAAACCCACCATAATTGTCTTGCTGTTTCCACCCAAGGCATTCTTCAGCAGCATAGTTAACACTGAGTTACGGTATGGTACTAAAAATGAAAAAAAAAAGAATAAATATTTAAGTTTCATGATAAGCTTAGCAACTGCAAAGCAGAACAACCCTCAGAATTACTTCCTTCAAATATGTTTTGCATGAGAAAATACCATAGTTCGAAACAAAATGATAAAAATGAATCTTCCCACTTACTTTTCATTGTAAACTGGGATGTGCCAGTAAACATGTGCATATCTTATCATAAAGATATCACTGGTATCTAAAGACTACTAAAATCATTTATGAATTCTTGCACAACATTTAAAGAAAAGATACATTATTTTAAGGATTAGGGTTAGGGTTATTTTAAGAAATATTGTAAAATGTATCAAGAAATATGGTGATTAATTAAATCTAAAAAAAACCTACTTGTTAATTGAATCAATAATGCTGTTTATATCGGTGTGATCATATTTACCTCTGGTATTTTTCCCTGATGATTTTTCAGCCAGTGCAGAGATGACATTACCAAGAGAAGACAACGACTGGTTGATAGCAGCGCCCTCTTTCAGTCTGTCGCCTGTGGCACCTGTGCTGTCAGCACGCTCACTGAATAGCAATAAAAACCATCATCATCTACTGAAGCAAAGTAGGCCTACTGGGAGGATTTTCAACATTGTATTGAAATGCTTAGGGTGAAAGTGGAATTAATACTCCCAACTGTTGTCCATTTAGACACCTATTGATCATTATAGAATTTTTAAAGTAAATTGAAAACACTTTGAAAAAATCAACATAAAATTTGTTTTAACATGAATGTATGAAAAGTGATGAAAATTGGTAAACACACCTGTAGAAAAGTAACTAACTGCTGTAATTACTTTCAGTATTTATTTTCTCTCTCTCTCTTTTTTTTTTTTTTTTTTTTTTTTACCTACTGTAGCAGTTTAAATATCATTTAACTTCTAAATATTCTAGACTTTGTGTTCTCACCAAGGTGAACATCAGAATTGAGAAAGTGACAATAAATACCTCAATGAAGCAAGTATGCATGCACATGTACACACCCAATCAATAAAGAGATAATAACTAATATAAAAGATATTTAGACACTCAGTGGGGTCGTCGTGACCTACCTTCCAGCCAGATCTACCAGGTTGACTATCCCAGTCTTAGCCGTCTCTTCTCCTGCAGCATTCTTGAACTTCTGTATCAGTGTGATTCCAACGATGGTGTGAGCACGACTGAAATTATATATGCATAGATTGAGAGATGTCCTATCCTAACATAAATTCTTCTTTTTCGTTGTTATTATCCATCAAGCAGAATTTTACCACTTCACCATTTACCATGCACTCAAAAGATTACATCAGCACGGCTAAAATTGTTTTATATAATCCATTGTATTTTGCTTGATTATTCTCTATTTAATTCAAAACTTCTCTTTATTCAAAACAAATATTCATCTAACCCTTTAAAATAAGCTAGACAAAGCACCAGGAGTAACTTCTCATAATATTTATTTATTTAATTATTTATTTTTATTTTTATTATTTTTTTTTTTTACCTGCTAGTAGCATTCATATTGGTGGCGGCCACAGTTCTGTTAGTCGTGCCTTCCTCCATTTTCTTCTCAATGTCATTATAACTACTCACCAAGGCGCTCGTAAGGCCTTGAGCTAGAAGCAAACAGATAATTCCTTGATTAGTGGAGTGTCTGGCAACAATGCCCGAACCAAGTACTTAGAGTTGATATTTGCGGCAAGTCAAGCCTTACACACCGCAAAAAATAATAAATAAAATAATAATAATAATAATAATAATAATTATTATTATTATTATTATTATTATTATTATTATTATTATTATTATTATGCATAAAACCTCTTACGATGATGCAACCTGTTAAAGTATTTCTAACCAGCGGAAAACATTTTCTCCAAACACTGCATAACAGAAGCAAAATATTTAAGATTTTATTCTAACTGTAACCCCAACATTTTAAATGACCTACCATAAAATCCTTTCTTAGGGTGCTGCCTGACCTTCAGGCCGCCTTTACCGCCAGACCCTGGGTTCAGCAGGTCTCTAACAATTTCATTGTATATCTCCAACATACTGAAGTTCACCTGGAAATAAACACACAGATTTTAACTTAAGACCAGAGAATATCGGTTTCTTACACCCCATTTCCATAGATTTTTAAATCGATCTATCCCTGTGGGGAGTCTCACTAGACTACTGTCAGCTTGGCCGGCTTAAGCGTCTGTCCCGCCTACTAAAAGCTGTAAGGGGGTAATTAACTATGGTGCCCGCTCGGCTGACTGCAATTTAGCGTGAACCCCCAGGGAGTTAGGTTGATCTAAAACGTAATCCTTAGATCGATCTAAATATCTGGGAAAGCACCCTTATTGATCAACTACTCTGTAACCAGCGCTATAGATATGAAGTATACTTGAGTTGTTGTTGAGTATGTTGACTTTCGGATTTAAAACCAGGTGTCAAAATTTGACAAATTGTTTCGGTACTTATTCTAAAAGTAAATTGGATAATCAGAGAGAATACGTATATCATCATGCACATGTGTATACTTAACACAAATGTTCCCTCGACATTGGCGATATCTTTTTTTTTTTTTTTTTTTTTTCGGAATCTGCCGACTCTTTTTACAATGTTATCGTTGTCCAAATTTATATATTTGTACAATTAAAGAACAATATGATAATTTAATAGTGAAAATATGGTGCGACTTAACCATCGATTTTCTTTTTCAAATTATTCTTATCCTACCTCAAACTGTGTGGAAGATCCGTTATTCTTCTCCGCATCTACTCTGTTGAAGACTTCCTCACAAAACTGAGGCACAATGCCTGGAGGGGGTAAGAAAACCATGATATGTGACGCATTTTATGTTATTGGTAATGGAGAAAATAGCATTCAGTACTCTGTATGTAATCGTGATTGCATGAAAATTCAGTGTGCAAGATTTTGGAGTGAAAATGAATTAAATCGACAACGTTTTCTAGGGATCATAAACGATAAGTATTTTTATCTGAAAAATCTAAAGAAAATGCTATACATGTAAACATAAAATAGCGATAGGTTCATTGGGAATGAGTAAAATGGACCCCGTTCCCACAAACACACACATACACACACACATATCCAATATAACTGGGTAATGAAAGAGTGGTTTAAAATCCCCTAGCGCGCGGTCACTCACCTCTGTTTACGCCGTATCCCACCACTGACCAGCTCTTGCCGGACCCTGTCTGTCCATAGGCGAAGAGGGTGGAGTTAAAGCCGTCCCAGGCGTTGGTCAGTACTCCCATACCAAGGTCCTGAAACACGGTTTTCTGGAAGAGAAATGGAGATGGCCATTAAAGGTTGTGATCTCATCAATATGTTTGAAATTATGCATTTAAAAATCTTTATCCTCAACATCTCTATACTTCACGCATTTAAAACAAAAACACAAGGCGTAAGGATAATCATATTCTTGTAATACTTAATTTTTATCACATGTCATACAATACAAATTAAATATATTCAAATTCAAAAATTAAGATCCATTTTAATTAAAATTCAAATAAAAAAATATTGAATATCAAAATGACTTTAAAAAATCAAACCTAACCTGGTCAGCGAATTTTTTCCCATTGGGGTGACCGGGATCAGGTGCGATGTAGCCGTCGCCCTCCAGCTTAGAGCCGTCGTGGGACCAGTAACTGTAGTCGAAGGTGAACGACTTGGCCTCCTCGCTAGGTGCCGAGGGGTCCTTGATGTACGTCGTCGGTCCCTTCATGTCGATAATCAGCGTGGCATTGCGGGCCTTCTCACGACTGTTGTGAGACTGGTTAAGGAGTCAGTAACTAGCACAGGGTATGTGACTGGATGTTTTAGAGAAAGCTTTCCCCATATATGCTTGACTGATATGATATGCGCCATAAACTGGGTGTATAGATCAAGCTTGGTAAATGATCTGCGCGCATATCCATTAGTATAGCCATCTATATAACAACTATGATCATTTATAAATATATCTATTAATTTGTGCTGTCATTGAATGTACTGAGTACCCTGTATATGTGAAAGTGTTTTTCAATAAATAATCTGAATCTGAATCTACCGTATTACCTAGGAATCGTACATTTTATCATCATTTTTACAAGTCTACAAACCGTACATTGGTGGGGGGGGGGGGTGCCCTCTGTAAGCTTATGAAAAATAATAAAATTGGTGACCCAAATTGATATCAATGGTCATCGATCATTTTTAGCTTTTATCTTGTAATGTACTCCTTGTACTCACCTTGTACGTGTACATTTGAATTGACGGGGCTGGGAAAGTTTACTCTTTGTAAATTTGTGAAAATGTTGATAAAAATATGTGACCCTTTATAAAGATGTGTATGTGCGAATAAATTTAAACTATTGAAGGTAATAACAGTAAAATTATGACGGCGGACCGAAAATGTGTGTGTGTGTGTGTGAGAGAGAGAGAGAGAGAGAGGGAGAGAGAGAGGAGAGAGAGAATATAGACCTACTAGGAGAGTGTGCAAGACGCAAGCATGGCGAAATGCGTGCAGAATTGAAAGGAAGCCATACCCGCGTAATTATAAACAGCAATATTGTCACAGATGCAGTGATGATGCGTAAGCCCCATAATCAAGGAGTCTGTTATAACTCCTTGCCATAATTAACCTGCCATGTATCAGTAAACCATCGTAAGCCAAGCAGTTAACACCTTTACACTATATGTCAACATTTACCAGCACAGTCTACAGGTCTCTGCCTATCACCCCATTTCCATAGATTAGATCGACCTACTTTAGATCGACCTAACTCCCTGGGGATTCACGCTAAATAGCTGTCAGCCGGGCGGACACGAAAGTTAATTACCCCCTTCCAGCTTGTAGTAGGCGGGACGGACATTTAAGTCGGATTATCTGAAAGTAATCTAGTGAGACTCCCCGCGGGGATAGATCGATCTAAAATCTATGGGAATAGAGCCTAAATATTTAGCCACAAACACAAACACCATCCTCCACACTGGAGGATGCAGAAGTGTATGTCTTAACTTTGGATTAAATTGTGTCCAGTATATATAACCGATTTAATCTTGATCTACCACATTGTCGTATACGTGTATAACCGTGTGCTTACTACATTTGTCACATAAAAAAGATATTACACCCTCCCAATAAACTGAGTTCTACCTGTATTATAGGCCCCTAAACTGCAGCAGGTTCATGCAGTGGAAAGCACTACTCGGGTAGAGACCCATTATGTACGTAAGGGATTTCTACTGAACAGATTCAAACTACACTCTACAGGAACTATGGATTACTACAGGTATCATTTAGCGACACCATACAAAGTATGTAATTAACTGCGAGTTTAAAAAATCTTCACTAGCAGGGCTATGGGTGCAGGTGCACATACTGTACATTAAAGATCGTGTGATAACAAGGATATAAATGGTCGCAAGCGTACCGCCACCTTGACGCTTTCCTCCGCCATCGTCGCAGCTGACTCGGTACTAAAATCTAAATGTTATCCTGCAGATGCGTCCAAATCGGTCCACTAATTCCTACGTTATTCCCAAAAGTTTCCAACTCAATTACTTCACTGGGCTCCTGCGTCCTCCATGTTGAATCGGTTTACAAGGTACATGTTGACACGTTGCCAAGACGTTGCTAGGGTTTGTCAATAGATTGAGGTCAGAATAGATGACACGGTCAATAAACCCCTTAGATTGTTATGGTTAGATCAATAACATGTTGAAATCAGCTGTGGTTACTGTCTCGCGGCTGTATTGTATAATACTCAAAATAACGTCATATTTCACAATTTCTTTTTGAACTTTTTCGATTGTTTTGAGTCTGTATTGCAGGGTACTCAACCTGTATTTAGGCCTTCCTATAATTTTCGAGCAGGGTGTAAATTTATTTTTATAATTCATTATATTTTTCTTCTTTTGGAAAATTGTCGCTGCAGTGTCGTGCGTTTTTCTTTATTAAGTAGAAAACAAAATATTGAAAAATGGATCGTTAACCATTCAGCATATATACATTATGCAGGTAACATGCGCACCTTCAATTAGCAATTGGTGAATCGGTAAATCTAACACCCCATTCTCATAGATTAGATCGACCTACATTGGATCGACCTAACTCCCTGGGGGTTCACGCTAAATAGCTGTCAGCCGGGCGGACACGAAAGTTAATTACCCCTTAAAGCTTGTAGTAGGCGGGGACGGACACTTAAGGGGGATTATCTGACAGTAATCTAGTGAGACTCCCCGCGGTGATAGATCGATCTAAAAGTTGTGAGAACAGAGCCTAAATGTATATATAATTTAACTAAACCAAAACACTTGTAAGTACATTATTCATTTGCTTTAAAGTAAGTGTGACGCCTACGTTATTTAGAATAACAACCACTCACAGTGTGTGATTTAACTAATCAATCGATATGCTTATTTGAAAGCTGTTGCCCCCTTTCCCCATTATCCCCTGCACGCCCACATTTCGTAATAGCTGTCACATGATTGTCACATGACAGTCAAAATGGAGGACAGGGGAGTCCGAGTTGATATAATCAACAACAACATCGCAGTTATTCGTCTAGAAAATGGACAAAACAGAATTAATGCAAACTTTATTAAGTCATTCAATCAGGCACTGGATACAATCGAAAGGTTGGTGCAAGTTAAAATGTATTCTGGTGCAGATATTTTGACGACTAAAGAGAGCTATTCGTTAACATTTGACTTTTCAAAATTATCTAACAAGAATGCAAATGTTAGGCAATTCACGCAGTGACCCTATATAGCCTAACACGAGAGCCAAAGTCAAAATTAAGCAAAATAGGAATATACATAATCTGTGCTAGTGGTAGGCCTACTCAGGTAACCCTACTCAGGTAAGCCTACTCAGCCCGAACTTGAGCCAACCGCGTGGACAATACATGTACGTGGGCCCTACATGTGAGTATATTAGGATAATGCTCTACAGTATGTAGACTTTAAATTTTGTAGATGAAATTAATCTTCTACGCAGGCACGAGGTCAAGCATTTGCTTCACTTTTTGTTAGATTAAACCAAGGATTCGTATGAGTAAATTATAGGCTAACCACAGGGTATCTAGGTAAATAAAAATGTCTCTTACATGTTCTCATGTCTTTATAGTCACCCTATATATGCATGCTACGGGGCTTTTATCATACATTTAAGTTTGTATCAAGCACAGGCGTAATCTGTATTTAAAACAGCCCAATGACTGGTAAAATATTTGGTAAGTGCCGGCAATCATATTGTCCACAACTTGGATATTACAAAGTTCGAATTCGTCCATGTCCATTTTGTCCATGTCCACAATAAAGATAAAAATCGCATGGTGAGTGTACCTGTAAATACTTGCAGGTCCTAGGCGACAGCTAGCACACAAATGATTACAGCCTGGTGAGCACGACGTATCCGTGTCCTTCATTTTCCCCGTCGTTGCCCGCCTGGTCTGTCCCGGCGTTGTAGGAGCCTCCTCCCCCGCCGCAGGAGTTGGGGTTATTGTCCCCACTCGCCCCGCCAGAGTAGCCGCCCCCTCCGCCCGCTCCTCCGCCATACCCGTAGGCACCGCCCCCTCCCCCGAACCCACCGTTCGCTGTGTTATACCGCGCATCCGGCCAGTAGTGGGTTCTTCCTCCTGCACCGCCGTTCACAAACGCTTTTCCGCCCTCGCCTCCTGTCCCGGACCCGCCGTACTTTGCACTGCTCCTCCCGTCCGTGAGTAGACCGCCCCCACCTCCCCCTGAATTGCTGGAGTCGGCTGTCGAAGCACCCTGTCCGTTACGCCCACCCGGCCAAGCCGACCCTCCAAATCCACGGTTGCCATCGTTACGCGCCGTGCCGCTGCACACAGCCTGTACGATCTTAAGCTGCTCTATCCCACCTCCTCCTCCGGCCACGATCAATGGATCGTTATCAACATATGTGACGAACGTTCCACCGCCACCGCCACTGGAAGATGTGTTGTGACGTTCTCCCATTTGGCCGACCAGGATTTTAAGTTGACGACCTGAAAGAAATTAAGGCTTATGTTTGGTATATTCTTTCTTAGATATTAAATATCTACCAGATAAACTTTGTTACTAAAAGATAACTCGTGCGCGCACACACACACACACACACACACACACACACACACTTGCTAGAGGACTGGAAAATAACTTTGGCAATAGTATGTTGGCTTTATATGACATACGTAATGTTAGATATACGTTTATCAATGTATTCATTTTCAAATTTAACATATACTGTACGCGTTCTTCAAAGTCATTTTTACTATGTCTACATATCCCACAAAGCAACTTTCTTTCCCAAATTCAGACCTTTATAACTATAAATCCAGTATAGTGATAGTAAACATTGATAGTTCCTTCTTCAATTAATATGGAGAAATGGCGTTCTAAATAGCTGCCCAGGCATTAAGAACTAAGACTGGATCCGTCTAACTCCCTCACTTAATTGCAATCAAGTCAACCGGCTTAAATGTCTGTTACCCTCTAACAGCTTTACTACACTGTAAAAACAGTGTTTAGCTCCGAGACACATTTCTTAGCGCCTGTTTTGTCTCATTTTTTCAACGCGTTTAGCACCTAAGCACGTTTAACCTATTAACATGTTACACGCTTTGACGTGCTTCACGCCTAATTAATGTAGGGTGTATTTGTTTAATTTTAAGGTTGTAACGTTTTCAACTGTTTCAGTCACTGCACAAACACGCGCGCGCGCGCGCGAAGTTACGGTCACCTTTAACTGCTATAGCTATCTCTATCTATAACAGGGTACCGTGAACTGTCAACATAGTTGATTCACACCATCATCTTTACAGCGGGACTTATTTATCCTTGTGTTAGCTGACCTTAATTGCGAGGAGGTTAATTGGAATATATTTCTGAAAAACAAGTTAGGAAAATTCACTAGTTTACTAAAGACACGAAACAACTATCACTTTTACTTTAAAACATTTTTTTCATATTTTGATAGAATGCGTTAAGGTATTGATGTTCATTTATTTTTTCCGGAAGTAATGAACAATAGAACATCAGGATGATGGTGGGGTATTCATTATGATGGTTTATTTAAGCTTTCATCACATGCTGGTTATTTTGGTAACGATAGTCCGAATATTTTTCAAATCGCACCGCTCTAGTCGCCGACTAACCCAAGCCCATTTTGGAATTAACCGCTAACTAGTTCATACAGCATAAGACGTGTTTTGGTGATTAATAAAAAAAGTTTTCAAAACATTAAATAATGTTTTTCCAGAATGTTATAAAACGCTTATAAAACTGCAAGCGCATCATTTTGCATGGAGTTAAAAACACCCATAACGTTACCATGATGTTATTCTATACCATCACCATCATGTAACCAGCTGATAACGTCGTGAAAACGTTATCTGTTATTTGGATTATTACTTAATATGCCTATTTTAAATAATTACACGTTACTGCAAGGAAGGACACATCGCGTTCGAGCAGGCTGCTTCTCGCCTCAAACAGCCCTATATGTTTACAAGGGGAAGTGTTAAGCAAAATTGTTGAGTCTTGTAATAAACTTGTTATGGGATCGTATATATGGGATTGTGAAGCATTTTTTTCTGTGACGAGCTTGAAAAGCTAAACATGTTGTTTAGCAGCTCCACGCGTTAAGGAATTCCACATGTTCCAGCTCCATATGTTTAGCAGCCTCACTCGCTTAGCAGGGGAAGTGCTTAGCCAATGTGCTTAGCTTGTGATAGATTGTTATAGAATCATATGCCGGTGAAGCTAAACACATAGCTAAACGTGTAACAATCCCAACGTGTCTAGCTTTTGCTTCTGTGAAACGTTTGAAAAGCTATACGCGTTTAGCATTTACACAGATTTCTAAATGCGTATAGGTGCCTAACGTGTGTTGTATGTATTTAAATGCTAAACACTGTTTTTACAGTGTAGGCGTGACAGACATTTAAGTCGGTTAAGTTTATAGCAATTTAGTGAGACTCCCCAGGGAGATAGATCGATCCAAATATATATCTGCGGGAATGGTCCCGTAACCACTTAATTAAACATTGAATAAACTATTGGATCAAGCGAAAGAAGTGGAAAAGCAATGATTAGGAGAAATTTGCCTTCTTTTCCGAGGAAAATAGATTTTGCCGAGTAATTCCTGCGCAGAGTACCTTTTAGACCCCATTCCCACAGATTTTAGATCGATCTGTCACTGTGGGGAGTCTCACTAGATTACTGTCAGCTTAGCCGCTTAAGCGTCTGACCCGCCTACTAAAAGCTGTAAGGGGGTAATTAACTACCGTGCTCGCTCGGCTGACTGCAATTTAGCGTGAACCCCCAGGGAGTTAGGTCGATCCGCATGGATCGATCTAAATCTCTGGGAATGCACTCTAAGTTTCTGTTAAAAATGTCCTGTATCTTGTTTGCTTTTTATTTAAGAGTTTGCCTTTGTTTAGTCTGATGGCTTATCGTGTTTTTCAAAATAGTTTCTTACCCGCTTTTAAATTGAACGTCCCAGCTACAACAGCGCCTTGACTACGGTAATGACATCCCCTAAAGTCACATCCCCCTGCAGCACCTGGTGAACAGATAATGGATAAACCACAATTAAAAAAAGTTTAGAGGGAGAGAGAGAGAAGGGAGGCAAAGTTGAAGAATATCAAGAAACGTAAAAAGAGTACAAGTCATTTTTTTTCTAATAATCCAACAAAGAATGGTAAAAAATTAATTTAAGCATAAAATGAATATGTATAATACATTACATTCTGCAAAGGAATATAAATAGCGTCTTTAATTTACAAAATAATATTGACAAAATATATAATTTACCAGCGGCACGTATCCTGTAGAGACCGGAGACAGGGATGGTAAAGAGCTGTGTCCCGTTCTCTAAGGTCACCTTGCCCTGATGGTCCTGACCGTCGTAATGTTTACCCACTGAAGTCGGCCCAAGTCGTCCCGTCGCACCGAGATTTGTAAATGTCACATTTCGGAACCCTGCAAAGCCATGTCATGTATTGTTTAGGATAATTCAGTGCTAGAGCAAACGAGGAAGGGTGGAGGCATGCGGAGGTCGAACTGTATGATCGAGCTTCTGTGGTAAGGTGCGAACGAGAAAAAAATGACGTGTGATAGAGTTAAGATCAGATTTATTCTGCACGTTGCAGCATTAATTAATGGAGGTCAGAAGATTTGATTAAAGGCTTACCCCCTTTATAGTCTTTTTAATGCATGAAGTAACGTTAAACTAGCACAAGGGAATGGGGAGATTAACATACGATTGTCCAAGACTTGATACTAACCTACAAGCGTTGCGCACGTCTGCCCCATATATCCAGACAGACACACACAGCTGTAGGAGTTCACACCATCATAACACGTAGCTCCGTTTTTACATGGTTGACTGGCGCATTCATCTTTATCTGAAAGAATTTCTGAACATGTAAATGGACTTGTTAAAAAAACAATATTTTCAGTTTTGTAGTTGTGCAACAGACATGCTGTCAACTGCCACAATTTATCATTGTGAATTTTAAGGCCGCATTCACTACCAAAGTCGATCCGCAGACTAACATCGGGAGTGTGATAACCCTATAAGGTCATACTTGTTGTAATACTGACCTGTGTCATACACGTCTGTCCCGTATATCCAGACGGACACACACAGCTGTAGGAGTTTACACCATAGCCCCGTTTTTACATGGTTGACTGGCACATTAGGATTCTTTCAAAGCAATATTTTCAATTTCCCCTTAAATGCTTTAGATTTTCTCATATTTTACACATTCTTTGGGTTAAAAAGTAATCTTTAACAATGAATAATAAAATTTATAATTAGATTATTTGTTATATTGCCCTTTGTTATCTCCTCCGATACTAACGTTCGTGCTCTGGTTTTATGATTTAGTAATATGGATAGGCTTTCTGAATTTGTTCACTATTTGGTAAGGCTGGCAAGGAAATGAAACTACATTATTTAAAGCATTGCAGGATTCACTGGGAAGCAGAGGTAAAGCCATTGTACGAACCTTTGTTCACAGAAATACATGTAATATAAAATGTTACCAGAATGGCAATTTTAATGTAAAGAGTAATGCATGCATGGAATACATGAAACATATGAACACATCATTTTTGTTTTACGTCGTACTAAATGTGCATCGTATTGAAAGCATATAGTAGAGGTATATTTCAGGTTATAGCCAACATGCACTAATTATGTACAATAAATAAATAAATAAATAAATAAATAAATAAACTCACCCGTGGTGCTAGGACGAGCTGTAGTGGATGTCGTCTTCACGCATTCAACAAGACGCTTAGTTGCCAAATCAAGAGCATGTTGAGCCAGTTTTATCTTCAGATCCAAAGAATTAGAATCCATCGTTGCCAACTGCCTTTTTCCAAATAGTCCCCCGAGTTGTGCAAAGTTGCCAGGCTTATGGAACATATATGGACAATCTGCGTACATCTCTTCCATAAGCCTCTCCAGTTGAATGTTAAGAACATAAAGATGGTAAGATTTAGCAAAGTTGCTTTTAGACGGGCTAATTTGCCCCGTGGCCGTCTGGTACAAGCAGACAACCACGAGTAGGGACCCCAGTGTTAGTTTCAACATCTCGTCACCGAAATGATTATCAAACGCGACGCTCTGTTTCATTTATATAAACGTATAAGGGATCATGTCAAAATCACATATTTTAAATTTATTTTAATAAGTGTGCGGTCACTGTTAAACTCAAACTAAATGATTGAAAATTACATGTATACCAATTGCCTCTTCCGTTTTGACATTTTTAAATATTTTTTAAGTTTAAAAACTTTCCTCTTCAGAATGACACATAATTAAGACTTGTACAGTTAATACGTCTGAATTCCATGTACATTTATTTTTCAGTGAACCCCTCTTATGTTTTTTTTTTTTTCTAGAAAAACAGTCCAGGCGAAATTTTCGGAACCTAGAAATTTCTCTTCCTGCTATTTTTTTTTTTTTTTTTTGCTCGGTCTCCAGTTGGTCCCTAAAGCAAATGTATCTTGGTTGCCACTTTGGCAACTTCTTGCAGTGGCCTTTAATTCCAATAGGATGGGTGAAGGATTAAAAGGAAGCGATAACCTCATAAGAACGTTCATGACTTAATACTGACCTGTGTCACACGTCCAGGTGGACACACAGCTGTAGGAGTTCACACCATGTCAGTGTCCGTTATTAGAGCTGTCATACTTTTAATGTAATGCCAGAAAGTTTTCCTATTCCATTCAATTCAATTTCCAAAAGTTAAAAAATTAGGATGATCTACAATAGTATGTGACATGATTGCATTTTGGTTATGTTATAGCTGAGGAAATCAGGTGGAATCTATACGTATGTAATCAAGTTACAGGCCTAGTTGTGAAGCCAGAATTTAAGAATTTAATCCAGAATACACCGCATTCATTTTAATATAGGAAGTACATCCAAATGTATTAGGAAATGGTCCTCCACCTTGATTCACCTGGTTTAATCAGTTTAAATATCAACCTCTGTCTGGAAGCCATTTACATTTAGTATAGAAGTAAATATTTTAAGTATACATGCAATAACGTTATAGAGACCCATATGGCTGTGAAGCAAGTACCTGTGTAACTACAGTACGTGTTATGTGAAGATATATAAGGAGAGATTTAGATGGAGCCTGGGAGGAGAGAGAGATATGTGAGACAGAGTGAAATGTGAGAGAGTGATATGTGAGACAAAGGTCTGAGTAAACGTCAGACTCCTGGTTGTTACATTCCCTCTCACATGCCTCGGTAATAGCGATACCTGAGATAGGGAGAAACACGGGCCCCTAGAACCATCCTTACACGTAGCCCATTTTATATGATTGTCTGCCGTATGAAGATTATTTGAAAGCATTATTACTAAATTCCCATAAATGTGTCAGATATTTCAAACGTATTACGCAACGATTAGGTTAAAGAGGTCGATTGGTAAAGGCAAAATCAACGACGAATAATTAGATTATTTATCATTTTGTAATTTGTTATCGTAATCGATATTAACGTTCAGGCGCGCTTGGTTTTATGCTTTGGTTATATACTCAGTCTTAGTCAATTTTTTCACATTATTTTGTAAAGGGAGGGTATAAAAAGTGAAATGAAATTTTGATATAATACATTTGAAGTATTAAAGTAATGAAGCAGAGGTTAAACCATTATGCGAACCTAAGCTCAAAAAAAAGGACGGGTTTTTTTACCAGGTTTAGTAGATTTTAATGGGGAATAATATGCCAGCCATCGGTCAGACCTTTCCTAGTTGATCTTTCCAAGTTGGTACAGATTTGTCTTAGGCCCAGTATACCGTTGCTTCGGCAAACAATTATTGCCTACATATTCGGTGTAGAGTTCAGTTCTGGCGATCTTAATGGTCGACCGGTTTTATTATCTCAGAAAAAAAAATTGCAGAATGCACCCTGGTGGCAATCTGCCAATCATTCTGAAGCATACTTGTTGTCTAGGCTTGGTTGTTGCAGCATAACTGTGTAAACGGTCAGTCCTTTCGCCTGCTGATAAATGTGGGGTACCTTGTGCGTGGCCTCTGCGTTGATACGCCAGTCTGGACATACCTCTGAAAAACTTAACGGTTCGTTCCATGTGACCTAATAATCTGACGTCGAATGGTGAAAGACGTGAAGCTGCCTGGGCAATTTTTAGCTGGAAGTATACAGGACTGAATCCGTGAGTGCGGATTTGGAGCGGATTTTCGACGGCTTGGATAAATTAATATTTTTTTCTGCGTTTTGAGCAGAGAATACTTGTAGAAACACGGGGTATACAGTGTGGTATGAAAACGCGTCACGATGCTTCAAGGTACAAAACTGGTTATTTTCAGCCAGCTTCTTGTTTTCTAATACCCTAGGTTCTAGATTCCGGTATTGCCAGCTCGATCTTGATTTCATATATAACCCATATCAGCAATACCAGGCTGAGTTTAGTCAAAGCGACTCCATCACAAGGTATATCTAACAAGCTAGCTTTTACGTTGCTCTGACACTCAGGGTAGTTTTCTAATTAAATAGCTTGCAGCACAACAAAGAACGTCACGGCAAAAAAATCCCGCAAGGTTGTAAATCGTTGTCATATGCAATTTTTGCATCATCACTATGCAGTCAGATATGCCCACATCTACCGTATCTGTTGCTTGGTGTTTTATGGTAAGTGCTGCAATGATCACGATGTTTTAGAGTCCTTAATTAGTTGTGAAAACCAGGAAGTATTTCGCAACAAACAATTGCGGTAAACCGCACCGAACCACGATCGTTGTACAATGATGATTTTTTTTCATATTGTGACGAGTTTTTAGATTGTTAAATATATCATGCCTTACGCCATTCGACGCCATATGACGCTCACAATCCTAACTTTCAGAAAAAACACTTTGTAGAGAGGGAAAGTGGAAAAAGTACCAGAGCCAGACTAGCAGTTTAAAAAATATAATATCCATTAAATCTAAATCGAACTGTTTAATGAGAAATACAAAATAAGTAGTCTACATGATAAGGAAAGTGAGTAAAGCAATTGAAGACATATATTTAGTAAACTGCAGAATCTACGGAAATATAAAAGGCCAAAGTAGGCCTACTGCATTTATTTGCTCCTTATTGTTGCGGCGGTGTCTTTTGGAAGAACTGCGCTGTTTTATGCATTTCCGCAGATTTCAAAAGCTACTGAGCCCCCCCCCCCCCCCCCCCCCCCAACGCCTACGTAATAGTCGTCACATGATTATCAATTGACAGTCAAAATGGGGGACAGGGGAGTCCGAGTTGATATAACCAACAACAACATCGCAGTTATTCGTCTAGAAAATGGACAAAACAGAATTAATGCAAATTTTATTAGGTCATTCAACCAGGCGCTGGATACAGTCGAAAGGTTGGTGCAAGTTAAAATGTATTCTGGTGCAAGTAGTTAAACAAGAAAAACATAAATTCTTGAACATTCAATTAAAAATAAAAATGAAACAAGGATGCAAAGGTTTAGAATCCATACAGCGTCCCTGTAAAGCAAGAGCTCAAAATTAAGCGAAATGGAATAAATATTTAGTCCGCACTCCAGCTAACGGCGTGACCATATAGTGTAGGTCTACTTGTACGTTACTTTAACTTGATGTATGTAACTTACAGGGGTAGGCTACACTTGGATTTTGAAGATAGGTCGTATAATCTGCTGCAAGAACAGGAAGTCAAGCGTTTGTGACATATTCTCTTAGTTTAACATAGCTTAAGGTGCTATATATCCTAAATCAACCACAGGCGTAATGTGGATTTAAAACCGCTTACTGGCTGGAACAAATACATTTGAACAAGCATTACAAATAAGCGGCCGTAGGCTAATGTCATCAGTATGTATAAGAACTGCGTATTGAATGTAAAATAGGGACAGCTAGCACACAGATGGTTACAGTCTGGTGAGCACGACGTATCCGTGTCCCTCATTTTCCCCGTCGTTGCCCATCTGGTCTGTCCCAGCGTTGTAGGAGCCTCCTCCCCCGCCGCAGGAGTTGTNTACTTAGCACTGCTCCTCCCGTCCGTGAGTAGACCGCCACCTCCTCCACCAGAATTGCTTGAGTCGGCTGTCGAAGCACCCTGTCCGTTACGTCCACCTGGCCAAGCTGATCCTCCAAACCCACGGTTGCCATCGTTACGCGCTGTGCCGCTGCACACAGCCTGTCTGCCCGTGAGGGTTTCCACCCCGCCTCCGCCCCCAGCCACGATTAACGGGTCGTTGTCAGCATATGTAACAAACGTCCCACCGCCGCCACCAGTGGAAGATTTGCTGTGACGTCCTCCCATCTGACCAACCAGGATTTTAAGTTGACGACCTGAAATGCAGGAAGAATGTTTATATTTTTTTACATTCAAAACGTCTGTCAGATAAATATAATTCCAAAAAAAGACGCACGCATGTGTACACACAAACAGACACTCATAGTGACACACACACACGCACAAACAATAACATATAAGTGGTTGTAGTGAATGCAGTTAATTTCAGTATTTCTGTCATTAAAAGAAAGCGTGGTAGTCGCACCTATATTTCAACTTTTTTTTACATACAGTGTACTGGTGCGTACATAACAATACCAAAATAGCCCTTCGTGAGGTATGTTAATATTATAAATAAGAAATTAAAACTACATGTTTATGTCCTTTTATCTCCTAGTATATGCTATGTCTAATGTCCCAGCCTGTGTTTGCGATACGTTTAATTTACCTGCATCTAAATTGAACGTCCCGGCTACAACAGCACCGCGGCTGCGGTAGTTACACCCTCTTGCGTCACAGCCCCCTGCAGCGCCTGGTGGACAGATGATGAACAAAAAGTAAATTAGAATACATGTCCCAACAGAGAGAGAGAGAGAGAGAGAGAGGGTAGCGATTAAAGGGTGGAAAGATGGTGGTCTTACTAGTGAACACGCACAGGAATAGGCAGACCAATTATTGTTATTTTTTTTACTATTATTATTAATGAAGATATATCTTTAAGTACAAAAAAAAAAACACTTTAAGATAATTCTATCTAAGGGACATCAGTGTACCGGTACATAACCTATTTAATTTACAAAATAATGCTAACGAAGTATATAATTTACCAGCGGCATGTATCCTGTAGAGACCGGAGACAGGGATGGTAAAGAGCTGTGTCCCGTTCTCTAAGGTCACCCTGCCCTGATGGTCCTGGCCGTCGTAATGTTTACCAACTGAAGTCGGCCCAAGTCGTCCCGTCGCACCGAGATTTGTGAATGTCATATTCCGAAACCCTGAAAACAGATATTTCTTTGTAATTAAATCACCGCATTGGGCAGGTTTTAAAGTCCTTTTCCGCTATGACTGATCTTTCAAACTAGTTAACTGTATATAATATCGTCAGAATCGACCTACCTTTAACAGTGCAATTTTCATAATTGGAAACTAATTCTCTCAGAGCAAATACCCCTGCCTCCAGCATTAGTTGGTCGGAAGTGGGCGCTTCTCGCTTAGACAGTCTGCTCCTCATTGCCATGACGTCCCACCAGTGGTAGTTGATGCTTTCCGAGCAGTACTTTACAAGTGCCCGCGTGAACTTTGCAATGTACTGGGAGACGACTCTGTGATGCACCTTGCTTGCAAGTACATCTTCCAAATTTTTATTCGGGTCTTTGGCCAGCTGAGTGGTCTGTGATTCCCCATTTTCAAGACAGCTGAAAAGTAAAGCCACTATTACGAGCAGATACATGTTCGAGTACATGAATATCTCTACTGTCAGGTTTCTCCTTAAGCCAGCTCGTTCTGTCAGCTACGACTCTTGCTCTCTTTTATAGTGCTGCTTTGCTGCAACGCAGGGGCTGCACCTAGGCCTGGCACACTCGATAAGGAAGCAGGATGCACACACGAGATAATCATGGTAAAAAATTGGGAAAATGTCCGCAGATCCCGGATCTTTTAGTTTTTGGTACTGTGGTGATTTCATTGCAGTAGCAACATACCGGGATAGACAATTGAAATTATTTATGATGGAGTTTTAAAGACTGACAGGTTCTTAAAGCGGCATGTTCACTCCTAAAGGAGGGTTTTTAATGGGAGCGTGAATTTCCAGTAACGCATTTTAATGGGAGCGTGAATTTTCAGAAACGCATTTTAAGTTAAAACTAGGAAACAGCTTATGCAAGTTTCTTATAAAAAAAAAAGTCGACAAACCAAGGATTTAACCGAATTAATCACTTAATCAGCCATGAAAGTACCTTAAACTGCACATCACATTCTTCATTTTTTGGTTGTTAATTTAACCTTCTGACATATATCTGACTTATTTATCTGCCCCGTTTTTATACAGCACAGAGATCGAACAGGAACAATCCTCAAAACAATCATTCTTCTGGTAACATGAATTTTTTTTTTTTTTTTTTTTTTTTTTTGCATTTGTAGCAAAAATGACTACAAATACATCTTTGAGTGAAATTTTGAATCAGTTGAAGCACTAACCACACGTGCTTTTTTGATGACATTTTATTCCTGTGAGTCGTCGTGCACAAACACGCCACTTAACATCACGAGGTAGAGTTCCCGCTAGTTGCATTGTTCTTTTCGTCGAAGATACACAGCGCATGATCAACTAGGAAAACCGCAGTGCAATCTCGCTTTGCTCACGGGATAATGTAAACAACCGCGCGTCAAAAAAATCCTCTTGCATCTGATATTTTAAGTTCGTCGCGAGCACTGAAAAGACAATAAATAAAAAATTAGATAGATAAGCATGTTTCAAGATAGATAGAAGGATAGATGGTGTAAAAGAAGTCAAAGGCGTGAAATAATATGTTGCAATACTGGAGTTCATAAATTGTAATTTAATATGGCATTTTGCTTTTAGAAATTAGAAATGTTTTCAATTATAACGTCATAAGGGATTTATGCTAAAAATGACACAATAAAGAAGCTATAGAGTGGAGTTACGTGTAGAAATTAACATTTCTTTAAATATTCATTTTCTTTGAAGAATTATATATTTCTTAGAGGAATCACACTGCTTTCAATACGATAATTTGGTCTCGTGTAAATTCATATCTTTCAATTGTTTATTCACTTGCCTTTTTTTTTCAGCAAATCCAACATCCAAGCGCTGATAACTACAGGAAAGGACAAGTTTTATAGCAATGGGCTAGACCTGGAGTGGCTGGGCGGTTCAGGGGCAAAAGATCGGGAGGCATTCATGAGTGCATTTAATGCCCTTTGTGTGCGAATCCTCACGTTCCCTATGCCCACTATAGCAGCTTTGAATGGTGAGTTTACTGGAGGTCTTTGTGGATTGCGTTAGATGTGATTATGTTGCATTTTGTACAGGTTGAGAACAAGATTACAGTTTAAGCTTCTACGGTACGATACTGCAGTAGTAATGATCAGATAGTAATCTTTGTAATGTGGCTTTGATATGAAAAGTGATCTTAGTAGTTCTTGCTATGGAATATCATAAACTAAATGATCGACAAAACGCGTCGTAGTCATAAATTCATATCTTTCTCTCGCAACTGGGGACATATTGTACATAAAATGCTCGAGATTGTATGGCTGTAGGTTTTCTGTGCTTATTTATCACCTAACCGGAATACATGTATATCACTGTAAGTGTCATGAAATGCAAGATACCTATCGCTTACCCACTGCACACACCCAATTTTTTCCTTAAACTCCCGATCTTCCTAGGCCACGCCTTTGCTGGGGGCGCCATGCTTGCCCTGTGCCACGACTACCGTGTGATGAGGACGGGGAGAGGGTGGATTTGTCTTAATGAAATAGACCTCAAGATGAGATTTACAAGATTCATGTTGAACCTAATACAGTAAGGAACTTTAATGGTTGACAATTCTGTGCATATATGTATACTTTTTTTTTTTTTTTTTTTTTTTTTTTTTTTGAGGGGGGGAGTATAACTGGGCCACAAGGACATTGCTGGAAATGTTATTTTGTCTTATTTTGCTTCTTACATCTGTTGTTGTTGTTCCTCTTGTGCTTTTTTCTTTTATTGTTAATATTATTATTATTATTATTATTATTATTATTATTATTATTATTATTATTTGTAAGAACTCAAATATGAATGTTACTTTTTTATTTTCTCTTATTTTTTCTCTCCTCCTTCACGTTACCTCTCATGTATCCCCCCTTCCCTCCATTGTGTCTCACGTCTCCACAATACGCTCTCTTCTGTGTTATTTGTTCTGTTTGTTGTTATGTTAATTTGTTGTGTTAATTTGTTCCATCCCCAGGTCAAAGGTGAAGTCCTCCATCGTTGAGACGGACATGCTGGTCATGGGCAAACGCTTCGCAGCAGACGACGCTCTCACCGCAGGTCTAGTCACACTAATAACAGGTCCTGATCAACTAATAGAGAAATCAGCGGGATTAGCCGAGCTAGTGATCGGAGCTAATGGTTACGATAGGGGTGCTATGAAAGACATGAAAAGGGACGTTTATGCGCGTGTGGTAGCACTAGAACAGATGCTGAGAGGAAAGGACGCTGCTGCAAAACTTGATCTCTCTGACCTTATATCTAAGTTGTAGGCCGCTTTTAAAATCAAATTCGGCCAATAGAGTCCAAGTCACATCGTATGGTTATGGCTTGCACAGTGGCATTTTTACTAGCAAATTTGTAATGCGGCTCTTAGGATGAAAGAAATTACTTGGGTCGGGGAGGTTGAAGATCATGGAATATACTAGTGCTGTACTAGCAACTACATTATTTGTACCGCCTATGGTACCAAAGAAAAAATAGAAATTATCCATTACCCCCGTCCCCGGTCCCACACTGTAGTCTTCATAGATATTTGCCTGGGCCTGCATTCAAGATAATGATAACAGGGCCAGATGACTGGGAAACATATACATGTACTTGACCTGTTGGTTTGAGTTCCTACGTACTGGGTACGTGTGAAACCGTAATTGAATAAAACAATGAGCTATTAGTATATAAGTGTGTTGTTTATTTAATGATGGGCGGTTGTCAGCATTACAAGATAATGATGATGTTCACTTCAGCGAAGGAGTTGAATAGACCTACTCCTTGCTGTAACACGAGTTGCTTTAACTACATAAAGATACATGATGTACAGGTAGACAGAAAGATAGATAGATTGATACATGTACGGTAGACCAGTTCCATTTCCCGCATCATCTTCTTACATTTTGATTTCATGTTATCTTAAATGTCACCTTTTTATTTACTTCATTTCTTCATTTTATTTTTGTTGATGCCCTTGTTACATTCTACGTCTCCCTTGTTTATCTATGGGGTATGTTTACAGTTATTTTGGGCAGTCTCTAGTGTACCTGTAAAATATCAGTTTTAATTTTAAAGTAAACACTCAAAATCCCTTATCTGCGCTCGGATCGTATCGTTATGGGTTTCTACTTGTCTCTGTAAAAAGCTACACATCTTCTATTGCAGTTATCATAACGTTAAGTCAGAACAATCACAGGGAAATGGGAAAGTTACATATCCGGCGCCCCAAATTTATTGTTACACCTCTGCACGCTAAAATACCTTCCTTTGGCCCATAGTGTCCTACTACTTTTGAACAGTACTGGCAGTCATAATATCCACAATAAACATAACAATCGAGTGATCAGTGCACCAGTAGATACATGTAGGCCCTAGATGGCAGCTGCTAGCACGCAAATCATTCCAGTCTGGTAAGCACGACGTATCCGTGTCCCTCATTTTCCCCGTCGATGCCTGTCTGGTCTGTCCCGGCGTTGTAGGAGCCTCCTCCCCCGCCGCAAGAATTACTGACGTTGTCCCCACTCGCCCCGCCAGAGTAGCCTCCCCCTCCGCCCGCTCCTCCGCCATTTCCGTAGGCACCGCCCCCGCCCCCGAACCCACCGTTCGCGGTGTTGTACTGCGCATCCGGCCAGAATTTGGTTCTTCCTCCTGCACCGCCGTTCACAAACGCCTTTCCGCCTTCGCCCCCATTCCCGGACCCGCCATACTGGGCACTGCTCCTTCCGTCCGTGAGTAGACCGCCCCCTCCTCCCCCTGAATTGCCGGAGTCGGCTGTCGAAGCACCCTGTCCGTTACGACCACCCGGCCAAGCTTGCCCTCCAAATCCACGGTTGCCTTCGTTACGCGCCGTGCCACTGCACACAGCCTGTCCTTGATTAAGTTTTTCTATTCCTCCGCCGCCACCAGCCACAATCAACGGATCGTTATCAGCATATGTAACGAACGTCCCACCGCCGCCGCCACTTGATTGGTACCTGTGCTGTCCTCCCATTTGACCAACCAGGATTTTAAGTTGACGACCTGAAAGATAAGACGAATGTTTGGTATATTCTTTCTTAGTTGTTAAACATCTACTAGATAAACTTTATTGCTAAAGGCCCTATTTCACACAGACCACGAATCCCACGAATCGCCAGGAATTGACAAATTTTAGGATTCGTGAGGATTCGTGAGATTTTGCCAATTTTCTGGTCTTATTCGACACGCTCACGATTCACTTACGATACAGGTACGATAGTGTTACGAATATTCGTGGGATTCGGCTGGAATCGTGAGATTTTGCCAATTTTCTGGTCTAATTCGACACGCTCTACGATTCAGTTACGATACAGGTGCGATAGTGTTACGAATATTCGTGGGATTCGGCTGGAATCGCTCAAAATTTTTGCCACGAATTCCCTATTGATCAAGAATTGCAAGAACTTACTACGATTATATACGAATCTGTTAAGAACTTCACGAATTGATTACGATTCAACCAAATTTTCAATTCCTGGCGATTCGTGGGATTCGTGGTCTGTGTGAAATAGGGGCATCAAAGTTTTTGCCACCCATTCCTGTTGGTCAAGAAGTGCAAGAACTGACTACGAATAGATACGAATCTGTTAAGAACTTCACGAACTGATTACGATTCAACCACGAATGGTGAAATTTGTCAATTCATGGCCATTCGTGGGATTCGTGGTCTGTGTGAAATAGGGCATTAAAAGATAGCTCGTGCGCACGCACGCTCTTTCACACTCACACACACACACACACACAAACACACACACACAAACATGCTAAAGTACTGGAAAATAACTTTAGCAATAGTATGTTGGCATTATATGACATGCATGATGTTAGATATACGTTATCAATTTATCCATTTTCAGTTTTAACATTTGCTGTACATGTTCTCCTAAGTCATTTTACTATGCCTACATATCCCGCAAAGCAACTTATCTTTCCTAAATTCAGACCTTTAAAACTACAAATCCAATCAAGTGATAGTAAACTTTGATAGTTCCTTCTTCAATTAATATGGAGAAATGACGTTCTAAGAGGCTGACCAGGCATTAAGAACTAAATCATTTAATTGAACATTGAATAAAATATTGGATCAAGTGAAAGACGGGGAACAGCAATGATTAGGAAATTTTTGCCTTCTTTTCCGAGGGAAATAGATTTTGCTGAGTAACTCCTGGACAGAATACCTTTAAGTTTCGCTTAAAAATGCCCTGTATCTTGTTTGCTTTTTTATTTCAAAGTTTGCCAATGTTTAATCTGTCTTAACAAGTTTTCAAAGGAGGATTTTACCTGCTTTTAAATTGAACGTCCCAGCTACAACAGCGCCGTGACTGCGGTCATGACATCTACCATTGTCACATCCCCCTGCAGCGCCTGGTGAACAGATAATGGATATATCACAATTTAAAAAGTTAAGAGAGAGAGAGAAGGGAAGCAAAGTTGAAGATCATCAAGAAACGTAAAAAGAGTACAAGTCATTATTTTCTTAAAATCCAACAAAGAATGGTAAAAAAATAATTTAAGCATAAAAAGAATATGTATAATAAATTCTGCAAAGGAATATTGATAGCGTCTTTAATTTACAAAATGTTCTAACAAAATATATAATTTACCAGCGGCACGGATCCGGTAGAGACCGGAGACCGGGATGGTAAAGAACTGAGTCCCGTTCACTAAGGTCACCTTGCCCTGATGGTCCTGACCGTCGTAATATTTACCAACTGAAGTCGGCCCAAGTCGTCCCGTGGCACCGAGATTTGTAAATGTCATATTCCGAAACCCTGCAAAAAGATATTTCTTTGTTATTCAATCACCGCATTCGATAAATTCTAAAATCGTTTTTCCGCTATAACTGACCTTTCAAACTAGTTTTAACAATTAAAATTGCATTTAATATCGTCAGAACCGACTTACCTTTAACAGTACAATTTTCGTAAATTGAAACTAATTCTCTCAGAGCAGAGACTCCTGCCTCCAGCATCAGTTGGTCGCTAGAGGGTGCATCTCGCTTGGACATTCTGCGCCACATTGCCATGACGTCCCACCAATGGTAGTTGATGCTTTCCGGGCAGTACTTTACAAGTGCCTGCGTGAACTTTGCAATGTACTGGGAGACGACTCGGTGATGCACTTTGCTTGCGAGTACATCTTCCAAATTTTTATACGGGTCTTTGGCCAGCCGAGTTGCAACGGTCGTGGTCTGTGAGGCCCCATTTTCAAGACAGCTGAAAAGTAAAGCCACTATTACGAGCAGATACATGTTCGAGTACATGAATATCTCTCTTAACAGGTTTCTCCTTCAGCCAGCTCGTTCTGTCAACTGCGATGCTCGCTCTCTTTTATAACGCTGCTTTGCTGCATTCAAAGGGGTTACACCTGGGCCTCGCCCACTCGATAAGGAAGCAGGATGCGAACGCGAGATAATCATGTTGAAAAATTGGGAAAATTTCCGCAGATCCCGGATCTATCATATTTTGTTACTGTGATGAAGTCATTGAAGTAGCACGTACCTGGACAGACACGTTGAAATTCTTTTTAATGCAGTTTATAGTGACTGCCAGGCTCTCAAGCAGTATGACCACAACTGAAAGAGAATTTTTAAAGGAATGATCTCTTGTATGTTTTGTGTACTTTATTTTCTCTTTATAAATACTGTTGAAACAATTGTATACTTTAATCATTGTGCAGCCATTAATATTATAAGGGTGCAATCCATTCTGAAAAGCGCACTGTTACATGTGATTTGTACCATATACACTTTGCAAATAATAATAATAAAAATAGCATGATAATAACGGTGTTAAAAATAATATGGTTTGTAATGATGAGAAGAACTCAAGCTTGCATAAAATAGAACATTTAGAGTATTTTTAAAGGTACATTTGAACCGAGCGTCGGTGGAGCGTGGGTTCTCAGAAACGCATTAACAAGAAAACCACTTCTTTAAGTTTCTTAAGCTACACAAAACGTCGAAAAGCCAAGAAATAAACCGATTAATCACTCACTCAGCCATAAAAGATCCTTAAACTGCACATTCTTCAGATTTTTGGTTGTAAATTTGACCTTGACCTGCTTACATAGTATATTTGACCTGTTTATCTGTTCCGTTTGTATATAGCACAAAGATCAAGCAAAAAATTCGTTCAAAAACCATTTTTCTGGTAATATTAAGCGATTCCCTTTGGTATTTTTTAACTTACGCTTCTTTAGACAATATGATGGCATTTGGTTGGCTTTTGTGGGAAAAATTTGACTTCAAACGCATCGTTAAGTAAAATTATGAAACAGTTTTAGCACTGACCATGTGAGCTATTTTGGCGACATTTTATTCTTGTGAGTCGTAGTGCACTGACACGCCACTCAATATGACGAGGTAGGGGTGTCGCTAGTTGCATTGTTCTTTTCGTCGAAGATACATAGCCCATCTTCCAGGAAAACTACAATACAATATCGCTTTGCACACGGGATAATGAAAACAACCTCCGGTCGAAAAATGCCCTCGTGCATTTGAAATTTTAATTTCTTTGCAAGCACTGACATGGCAATGAATGAATAAAAAGATGAAATAGCATGTCAATAGAAAGATGAAATAGCATGTCAATAGAAAGATAGGTAGTGTAAATTCCAAGGTGTTAAATAATATGTTGAAGTATTGGAATTTATAAATTGTAATAAATATGTTTAAATTATGTGGCATTATGCTATTAGAAATTGGAAATGTTTACAAATTATTACGTCACTAGTGATTTTAAAAAGCTAAAAACGACGCATTAAAGAGTGAACCTGAGGGTGTTACGTGTAGAAATTAGCATTTCTTTACATATTCATTTTCTATGAGGAATTATAGAGGGCTTATTTTTTTTTTTGGGGGGGGATTACATTGCTTTCAATACAATGATTTGGTCTCGAGCAAATTTGTGTTTCAGTTGTTAATATACATGTATTTGTTTTAGCAACTCCAACATCTAAGCCCTGATAACTACAGGAAAGGATACGTTTTATATCAATGGGCTAGACCTGGAGTGACTGGGCGGTTCAGGGGTAAAAGATCGGGGGGGGGGGGAATTCATGAGTGCATTTAATGCCCTTTGTGTGCGAATCCTCACGTTCTCCATGCAGTTACTGGAGGTCATTGCGAATTGCGTTAGATGTGATCACGGCGCATTTTGTTCAGGTTGAGAACAAGATTATAGTTGAAGCTTCTACGGCACGATAGTAATGGTCAGCTAGTAATCTTCGTAATGTGGGTTTGATATAGAAAGTGATCTTGGTAGTTCTTGTTATGGAATATCATAAACTAAATGATCGACATCAAACGCAACGTAGTCATAAATTCTCATCTTTCTCTCGCAATTCAGGACATACTGTATCATAAAATGATTGAGATTTTATCGCTGTGCGTTTTCTGTGCTCTTTTATCACCTTACCTGCATACATATGTAGCACTGTAAGTGTTGTGAAATGCAAGATACCTATCGCCCCCCTCCCCAATTTTTCCCTTAAACTCCCTTTCTTCCTAGGTCACGCCTTTGCCGGGGGCGCCATGCTTGCCCTGTGCCACGACTGCCGTGTGATGAGGACGGGGAGAGGCTGGATTTGTCTTTATGAAATAGACCTCAAAATGAGATTCACAAGATTCACGTTGAACCTAATACAGTGAGGCAGTGTTATTCTTATGTTTCATATATATTAAAATAAGACCCAGAAGACGTCCTAAATCAGCCCCTGAAATTAATGTTAAATTGGCATTAAAGCGCTTTTATTTTGCCAAGACCTGTCATAAAAAAGTTGTTTTTTTTTTTTTTTTTTTTTTTTGCTTCTCAATTTTTTTCTCTTTATTCTTCTTATTCCCCTTTGTCTATTTTCATATCTTATTTGTTGGACATCGAATCTTCTTTTCTTGTTATTTTCTTACATTCCTCCGCTCTCTCTCTCTCTGTCTCTCTTTTTTCCCAATCTAGCACTCTGATTGACATAAATAAGAGCAGACATGCATAAACGCTTCGTTTAAATATTTTATTATTTCATCTATAATTTATTCTGCATACAGAAAGATAGATAGATTGATACATGTACGGTACACCAGTTCCATTTCCCATATCGTCTTCTATTACAGTTTGATTTCATGTTAACTTGAATGTCACCTTTTTATTTACTTCATTTCTTGTATTTTATTTTATTTTTGACGGTCGATGATCTTGTTTTTCTATGAGGTATGTTTACAGTTGTTTTGTGCAGTCTCTAGTGTACCTGTAAAATATCAGTTTTAGTTTTAAAGTAAACACTCAAAATTCCTTATCTGCGCTCAGATTGTATCTTTTTATGGGTCCCTACCTGTATCTGTAGAAAGCTACCCATATCTTGTGTTGCAGTTATTAGACCGTTAAGGCAGAACAATCACAGGGCATTTTGGAAGTGGAAAAGTTGCATAATTCGGCGCCCCTATTTATTGTTACGCCTCTGCATGCTAGAATACTTTCCTTAGGTCCATATTGTCCTACAAGCTCTATCGTATACGTGTATACATACACAGTTACCAATAATATTTAGGCGTGTTCTGCACTATTTGCGGTACTTCTTTTGCGTGCTGCTCGACATTAAGGCCCTAGTCAGCCACAGGTACATGTAGGTTGTTGGTCCACAGTGAGGCGTCGTTCGGTGTCACCACACGTAGTGCATTTATATACATGTACTTTTAACGCTCTTATACAGGTATTGTTCTACTTAAATAGGGCAAAGGAGGATACGTCAACGTTTTTTTTTTCTCTTTTTGTCCTGTGAGTCAACGTAACCGGATTTTAATTCAGCAGGGACTTTCATAAAGTTACACCGGGATTGAAGGACTCTCACTGTTGTTTGTTGACGTCGTTCAGAAGTTTCAAGTACTGTATAATATGGCAGAAGCTGGAAAGATGGATATGGTTGAGGTAGGTGGGGAATATGTTTACAGCGCATTGGCAGGCTAGGGTTACGAATTTTATTGTATATTAAAACTGAGGAAACTTAGCCATGGTGATATTTCTGACTGTGGGGCTACATTTCGAAATAAGAAAAACAAAACGAAATAAAGTCAGATTAAACATGTTACACTGTACAGCACGGATATTAAAAAGACAGAAAAGACCTTGACGATTCAAACCCAATAAGTTCAGTAAAATCGCAAATATTCCTCCAGTTCCAATGGAAACTTTTTAGGTATACAGAACTAAAGTGACCTATGCATGTATGTCGTTAAATCGTCAATGAAATTGGTGTTATTACGCAGCTGAAATTAAATTTACGTTATGTGTTCTGTTCAGCATATTTCAAGCTCGTCCCAGTTAAAGTCTGTTTCATTGGGACATTGACCAAGTAAAATGGATGTGACTTAATCATTTGTTAAGCTGGATGTAAAAAGTAATAGCGGCTAGAAGATGTGTGCCCGCTTATAATACCGATATGTACCTCTATGGGCGTAACCGTCTCATGGGTCAAATTAAAGGTGTAGCCCTACATATTAACAGGGGTATAATTAATACCAGAAATAAACAGTACATTTGCAAAAGGTGAGTATTTGCCCATCAAGAAGTTGGGGGTGGGGTGGGGAAGTATAGACAATTTAATACTTGTTTTTTTGGTCTCATGAAATATTCATACATTTAGTTATGCGTTCAAGGTGTGACGATGGTTTGGTTGACACGTTTGTGTTCATGAATATGTTTAACACGGTTATTCCGTTTCTATTCTAGATCATACTTTTAGCAATCAAATATTATGAAATGAATTTCTCTTTATATGTGTACAGAGCAAATCAACACTTGACCTATTTTCCAGAATGGCGGCGCTCCAGAAAAGCAACGCTTCCATCAAACCAAGCTGTTCACCATCATCGTTGGTCTGTGTGTGGGTGTCGTGGCCATTGTACTGATCGCGCTCTCACTGGTCGGAAGTAGGTGGAAGTGTGGAGGAGTCGATCACACTTTAGATTTTTTTATTACTATTTAATTGTCTGCTTTAACTATCTCGATAGAAAATGTTTCTGAAATAATAATGCCCCAACTTTTTAATCTTTCTAAGCTTATGTTTTTATCACACCCGGCCATCATTTACACAGACACACGCACATGCACACACACACACACACTGTTCGTGTGTATGGGGTTAAACTGAAAGTCTTTTTTCATTTATTTTATTTATTTATTATCATTTCTTCTTCTTCTTTTTCTTCTAATTATTATCATTATTATTGTTGTTATTTGTAAAAATGCACCTTTACTTCCTCTATTTCAGTCCAGAGACTTGGCATGTTTGCTGACGAGCCGATAGCGTACATGGAGGCAAAGCGAGGCTTTAACAAAGTGGACACCAACTAGCCATATACATGCATATAACAATGTAGACTTCTGTACTGTATTAGAATCCAGAGACTTAATTAACTCAGTGAGTAGAAGGTGGATATTTGAACAAAGAGAAAGAAGGATGTACGCGTACAATATTCAAGTTATGAGGGATCTATTGAGAACATTAACATTCCACGCAGTGGTCTTGAGGTTTACTGCACGCAGTCATTAGTATATATGGCACGCCGATTATTTACAGTATGCACCGAAGAAAGATCCCAAAAATTCGCGGCACGGGGTGGAAAGGGGGGAAGTGGTTGGGGTGGGGTGGGGCTTATATCATTTTCACAGCGTTTAATTCGTCTTGAGTGTATGTATTAAAGTTAATTAGCGGATGGGTTTGACTGGGGGGGGGGGAGTTGTTTCATTGGTTCATTCGTGTATCAAAACCCATTAGTCTACATCTCTGTTGATGTATACCTACATTTAGGGGTGTCTTCTTTGTTTGAGGCCACGACCTTACCAAGCTACAGTAGGGCAGTGGGTTGATGGGATCGTATTACATTAACGAGGGACAACTACCCTCTGTCATGGTCACAGAGAAGGTTTTTTTCCACATTTATCATGTGCACACATACAAAAAAAAAGAAGAAGAAGAAGAAACAGAAAAAAAGCATCATTATCCAGCTAAGCTGTCCTCTGGTAAAGTGAACGGTACTAAGGCTTGTTTCAGTTGACATATGATGTGCTATGTCACTGTGGCAATAAACATATCTTCATCTATATATAAGTGGACATATCTATGTGGTATAACTGAGGACACCTTTTTACCTACTGTATAACGCATGGCTTTCAAGTTCAAAGGTCAGTCTATGGAACAGCGTGCTGTGTAAAATATTACATGAAATATATTCATGTTCTTGGATTTTATTAGCGTAACTTTTATATATAAAAATTGTTAAAGTGATCCATTGTAAACAAACTTAAATATATTCATTCTTTGAATAATCGCAGATGGATATTTTTAATCGCCAACTTACCTTTGGAGAGAACAAAACTTAGATTAACATATGCATACTGGTATATGAAATTTTCAAGAAACCATTCTGTTTACCTTCTCTCTTATTATTCTGTCATTAGGATGCATCCCAATTCTACAGAAAGCAAGGACAGCCATAAAACGAATGAGAATTTTAGAGGCGTTATTGAGAAGATTTTTTTTCTACATATTCATCCTTAAAAAGAACAATATTTGCCTTATGAAGAGCTACATTAAATAAAAGTTCCATTATTATTTCGAAAACAAACATCTCCGGATAGATTGCGATAGAGAAGATGCGCATTCGCCACATTTGGAACACCTCGGGCGAAGCACTAATAGTTCGATTAACACCCGAGATTGATTTCGCTCGCTCTCTCTCTCTCTCTCTCTCTCTCTCTCTCTCTCTCTCTGGTTTCCTGTTCAATTGCCCTTCCTTCACATTAGCACCCAGAGAGATTTGTTGTTGATTTTTTTTAAGTTGTTATTTGATTTGTATTTGAATAGACACCGCTTTGTCTTTCAAATTTAGTTTTAAACCTGTAGATTTTGTTTTCTTTTTTTTTTTTTTTCAAATTATCAAATGAACCATTTGTCTTTTATTTAAGCCAACACGAGAAATGAAACAATACTTGATCAGATTTTGATACAGAGTGGACATTTTCAACTGCACAGGCTTCGTTGGCTAATATATTATGGAATTTAGCAGAAACCGCCCCCGTTCTCTTTATACATGAATATACGGCATGAAAGGTGATATTTTCTGTCGATGGCTTTTATTCCCCAACCCCCGAACGCTTCCCTGCTTACAGACATATTTAATCTCAAGAGCAAAGTCAATGACAGCGGAGTAAAACCACTACTTATCACGCGGCGTCATGGCTTCCACGGATATCCGTCCTCTTATCTCCCCCCTCCAGTCTGCTGACTACTACTACTGGTACATACATGTATTTATCCACTGAGTCTCACGGTGAATTATCTGACACACATTAACCTCGCTTTATATGTGTAGGGACACATTTAATTGATTTTATATTAAAGCAAAGTTTATTTAATTATGCATTATTTGGCTTATTTTATTTATTTTTTGTTATTTTTTATTTATGTATTTCTTCCAAAATATGTTCACAAAAAGTCGTGCGGCTGTTCATTATTATTTTATCATTTTATTTATTTATTTATATTTTTATTTAATTTTTTTTTCATTGGGAAGCATACAAGGCAATGGGTTGTTGCAAATGATATAGCTAGCACACTGTTTTGGGACTCAAGAGAGGTAACATACTGTGTTTTTTATCAGAAAAATATAAACATGCGTTTCATATCTGTTTGCTTTTAATTCAGATTTGCTGTGTTCGTGAGTCAGAAGATATTTTATCATCTCTGCGCCATTCGTAACTTTTCACCCCTCACTTGTCATTGTAGGCCTAAATGTTAAAGGCGTGAAGCTTTTACCGTAATAAGACCAAAACGCTACACATTGAAGTGCAGATTCCTTTATCACGCATGAGGTTTCTCTGATTAATTGTTTACAAAAAAGTCGCTTTACTTAGCAGTAAAACACAATCATTTAGCAAGTTCAAAACTATTCTGATGGAGTACACTTGCAACTTATGAAGGCCTTACGCTTTCCATATCTGGTAAAACCACCTGTGCTAGCCTATATGCTGGCCTCGGAAGAATATATTTGTGTTAAAACAGTTCAGAATGCGCAATAATGGATTTACCAAATGACGGCCGAGAATCAAGTACGTTTAATCACAGAAAAAAATGTTTCCATTCTCCGCCTCTAGCTTCTCTCTTTCTTACAGGTACACAGGAATCCCTCCTCACTAACATTTTGTCTTTTACACTTGAAGAGCGTTGTTTTGTACAGTTTGTTCACGATCACTGGATATGGCAAGGTAAATAGATTACCATAAAAATGTTGGCGAAGGAAAGTGTTCTGAGTAGTAGTACGGCAGTGAAATTACGTGAACTAGCTTAATCTGGGGAAATTAAGCAACTGGCGTTTTTATTTCTATTTTATTGTACGTGTATAATAATCCTTATTGATTCACAGTTCGAATTTTCATCCCAAGGGCGATTGGCAGTTATTAAGGCTCACAGAAAAATCTGGAAGACGCTGCAGTACTAGAGCTAGTCTAAGCGTGTCTGCTGTAACTGTATCGGTATCAACAGTGTAGATTGGCGACGTAGATGTCACACTTGATCCAGCGCTGACATGGACTAACCTTTAGCAGGATAAGCTAGGATACACACAGTTCAGGTGACTGGAGTGTGTAGAGGCAGGGCCGTGTCCTTTGTGTTGTGTCTTGAGTACAGAGAGCAGTGGCACAGGATCATTGACAGGTGAGGTTCAACGGGTTGCACTGATAGATGTGTGTGTGTGTGTGTGTGTGCGTGTGTGTGTGCGTGTGCGTGAGATAGAGAGAGAATAAGAGGCAGAGAGAGAGAGAGAGAGCGTGTGTGTGTGTGTGTGAGAGAGAGAGAGAGAGAGAGAGAGAGGGAGCGTGTGTGTGTGTGTTGTGTGAGAGAGAGAGAGAGAGAGAGAGAGAGAGAGAGGGAGCGTGTGTGTGTGTGTTTGTGAGAGAGAGGGAGAGGTGAGATGCGTGTGCGGTGATGGATGCTGGAAAGCATACACATTAACGTCCCTTTCCCAGTTATCTGTCTTTTCTCCCACTTTTCTGTCTGAGTCTAATACAAGATAACCATGACCTCAACGTACTCTACCAGTACTCGTGTGAAATCCTGCTGGCTATAACAACAATATAAATTACAAAGTACCCCCATCTACCTGTAATCCAGTTAAAAACACTTATCCAGTTACCGAACAAGGTTTAATTGATTTTGTAAGTTACAGTAACAATTGCTAGTATTAATCACGAGGGAAAGGCAAGTTATGCGCGTCTCAACTGCATGTTACAGATGCGTGGGATGGCTACAGAAATGAGGTGCTGACTTAAAATATTGGGGCCACTGCCCTCGGCTCTGCCTAGCCATGTACATGTATGTCCATACGTCCAGAGAACAGATGCATGTGCTGTTTATGATGTACTTTGTATCAGCTAGATTACCTAGTTTCACCTGATTAATGTACGCTACTGATTAATGAATGCTCCAGTCATATATTGCGCTGAGCTAGAGATTTTCCCCTATTCTTTATTTTTGTTACCTTAGATATTTATCGTATGTGTGCTCAGACTAGGCCAAACCGGGATTGTATATAAAGGTCCAACTGACTTTGTTGGAATAATTGGGAAACATGAAGGTGCATTTTGCTAGGTACTGCTGTACTCTACAGAATATATATGAGCTATCAACATGACGTAGGCCTACATTTTTAAATTCTATAGTTGCGTTCTTTCACATCTAGACGGCTGACCTTGTTTGAACCGACGTCAGTTCAGGTTTATAACGGTGTGTGAATGTTCAATAACAGTCTCTTAAATTAAACCATAACTTCTGATCGAGAGCAAGGTTAACAGTGACCCCAGCCATTGTGATTGGGAGTAATTGTCGCAGTAAAGATAATGGTAATATTATAGGTAGGGCTATGCATTTGACGTCGTTTGGCATGCTTGACATATTTACATGAACTCACGTCTTGCTGAAATCCCGGACCTGACACGTGAGATATGTTTTCACCATTGTTTAAAAAAGAAAAGAAAAACGAAAAAACATGTTGTTTGACACATGGCAAGCAAGCCTTGCCCGCGAGCGTTAATGTTTAAATAAATCCAAGTGTCCCGTGTCGCGAGACAGTAAGTTGTTATTCAAAATTAGGAAGTTGCACTCGACAAAGAGCGATGAATGGGCCATCATGTTCGTTATCTTCTAATGCACGAAGCACCTAGGGTTATAAGACTAATTTTTACATTTTAATCAAGTAATAACATTTTCTTGATTTTTTTGTAAGGAAGACTTAAAAACTACCAATACAAGCCGTGATTGTGAGCTAAAATGTAATAAAATGGCACGAGCGTATATAACAGAGCGATCGAATTAAACGTGAGTGGATAATCTGCCTACTGCTAATCTATTTTATTACTTCCGAAAGAAATCATAATGAGTTAGTATTTGAAAGTTTTATTGTGGAATAGTTTGCAAGTCTTTGTTTTATGAGCAATTTTATTTATTTATTTATTTATTTATTTATTTATTTTGCTAGTTCAATTAACTATTTTTTTTCTGCATTAAGACTCAGTATACCATTCATTTAAAATATTAACTCGGGCACGTACAGACTTCATCTTATTCTGCTATGCGCGCGCTGCAACGTATGCACATTCACTGCATGTTTCCCCAAACAAAAAATCCAGGAATATAATTTCATTAAGCTTCACCCCTTCACAACCACAGGTTCGTGTACATGATCCAAAAGCATATTCATCTCTGCAAAGACTTTATAATACTAATAGGACTCGGCGGTGTACCGTAGAGTAATTGCACTACAATCGTAACGCTGTACGAGTACATCAAATTGTCACGAAAACCAAGGCAAGTAATAGACTATAGCTAGTTATGAG
>NW_019776004.1:0-19552 GCF_001039355.2 Lingula anatina | reverse complement strand
GGGGGGGGGAGGAGGGGGTTATTTGTAATACATTGTGGCAGTAATATTGTACTTATTCATGTATTGCAAACAGAAGAGATTGACATCCTGATAGATATACCGAGGCAGATAGAACTCTGCAAACAGTCTCAGGGCTACAGCCGGAAGGATTTTCGCCCGTCAGAAATCAATATCCGCCACTAGCGAGTAATGTTATAAATCGCGTATTGAAGGTTATATTTTAGCTGGTTAATGCACAGACTTTGTAATTTATTCATGGATGTGTCTAATTTGATAAATCACCACTCAAATGTTACGTTGATTCCTTAAAAAGTCCCATTTCTCATTAAGATAAATGATAAGGTGTAGACAATACTTAAGCATCAAACAGTATTTTATAATAAGCAGTATGTAAAATGGATAATCCTTTATAATATTCCGTTTGTCTCTGTTCAATTTGTCCGTTTTACACAGCCAACCAATGTCAGAATATTTACTGAAAATTGTAACGTATGGTACATAAATAGGGCCTAAAACCACGCTGTTTCAAATTTGGTGTTTATTTGTTCAGTTGGGTACTTTGCAATGTTTGATGAGGATTGCGCATTAGATGTTAATTGGCGCAAGTTATTATGCGTAGGGGAGAGCGGGGCAAAACGCACCCCTTAAGGAAGAATCCCTCTAGTTTCCATTGTCAAAAAGATATTCCATCCAAATTGGCACCGATATTGTCGTTCTGATATGGGGTTCAGTCTGGAACATGCATTTATAAATAGTTGCAAAAGAAAAGACACAATGGTTAAAATTAGGAAAAAAATTTTTTGGCCTTTTTGCCCCATGGGTGGGGCAAAAAGCCTTTTGTCACTGGGCAAAACGCCCATGGTGGGCGTTTTACCCCAAATCCAACAATATCCCTTGTTTTGAATGAACCAAGAATGTTTTTCCTAATTTCAGTTATTTCTTCTTTGAATTATAACATTTTTTTTCATTTTCTGTTGTTTTTTTAATCATGCGTATGTAAGCTCTTTCACCGAGAGGATAGGATTATCTTAAATTGTTATTTACTTCTCATACAACGTAAGCTATGAAAACTGGATTTACTCACAAATGAAAATGCAACAAACGCAACTTACACCTATATTTCAGAGCAATAAAAACAATTTACAAATCCATACCAAGCTGTAAGTTGAGAAAAACCACTTTTAAAATGTTACACATTACAATTTTAAAACACAAGAACTGCTTCTGGAGATGGAGAGTAGTGCAGACTCAAGAAAATAATTAACGATTTATGATATTTCTTAATATTACTTAATATCATTCAACATAATACGCAAAACACTTCCTATCATTTTAACTTTATTGTTAGCATTTTGCCATTTGCAAAACCTAAACTACTATTTAATAACGAGGTATAGCCTATCTTAAAAACACAGGGGTTGATACAGGTTGTTGGTATTTGAGAGAGCAATGGGTGCCATTTGGCACGGTTTAGAACTACGAGTATTCTTTCTTTCTTTCTTTCTTTCTTTCTTTTGTCATCCTTCTTATACCCTTTACGGTGTCAAGGGGAGAAAGAGTTTGAGTTTTCCGTCCCTGACTAGCTGGAATGCTTGGTTGAGTGGGATGTTGTTAGATTGCAAAATCTCTCGGTACTCCATCCACATGTACCCACTTCTTTCTCGGTCTTCCCCTTGCCTTAAAACCGGAGTGTTTCTTTACATGCACTTTGTTCCCCGGCAGATGTGGAGGCATTCGTGCCAGGTGACCGAACCATTTGATAGTCTGTTTTTGAGTCAGCTAGTCAAAATTAAAGGGGGGGNTATAACACCTTTTATGTTATCATTCCCTCAGTTTATAAATTAAAAGTAAGGTAGGTGGGTTGAGTGGGGCAAAACGCCCATCACGCGGGGCAAGACGCCCCCCATGGCGTTTTGCCCCTTTCTGTGGTAGCCCCTTTGCCCCGAACTGATACATTTGTTTTATTTTCCAAAAAAATCGGAAAGGTTCGGAGATAAACAACTGTTATAGTGTTAACATGTCGAGACAAGATTGCTAGGTAACTGGCAAAAGCGATAATTTTAAATTTAATCCATCTTACCCGCAAAGCCACAGATATAAAGTGAGGGTGAAATTAAGAGAAATGGGGGCAAAAGGACAAAGGTGTTCGTAAAATACATAGCTATTGGTGAGACTGGGCCTTGGTTACATGAACACACTTCGTCTGCTATGCGGTATATGGCGTAATGCCATGTGGATTAAAATCTCGCATTATTAAAGAAAAATCGCAAATTGTCTTTTTGCCCCGACTGGGCTTTTTGCCCCACCCTACCCTATTAAGTGCTAGTTGTCTGGGTAACTGGGTCACCTGGTCACTGCCCGGCTGAGCCTTTGACCACCTGTTGGTCAGACCAGACCTGGAACACCCTGAAGATCAATGTCTGACCCTTTGACCACCTGTTGGTCAGCCCAGACCTGGAACACCCTGAAGATCAAAGACTGACCCATTGACCACCTGTTGGTCAGACCAGACCTGGAATACCCTGAAGATCAAAGGCTGACCCATTGACCACCTGTTGGTCAGACCAGACCTGGAATACCCTGAAGATCAAAGGCTGACCCACTGACCAGCTGTTGGTCAGACCATAGAAGTATCGCGGCCGGTTGTTTCTGTAGATGTTTTAGAAAGGTTGCCGTCAGTGTGGTTAACTGCTGTTTCTTATATTCTCAAAACAGCTGCCTGTGTTCGTGAATTTCTCTACAGCTGAACAAACATGGTCATCAGTTGAAGAAAATTCAGTGAACCGATTTTTTTTTCAGGGCAGAATAACATTCAGGTAAGACAGAAGCAATCATTTACAGTTCTTAAAAGTAAGTCGCCGACACATTTTACAACCTGTTTTTTGTGATGTTTTTAGTAAGCATGTTTGGTTCAATGGCACGTTCGGTGCAGGCGTCAGAGACAAAAAATAGTTTCATTTGAACCGGCTGACGGTTTGACGGCGTAGTAGAACATCAGGCGTACGGTAACATCAAAAATGGTAACAATCAAAGCAAAAAAGGGCCATAGGTCAACCAAAGGGTTAATAATCAAGTAGCAGCACTCCATCCCGCGACAACGGTTCTTTTGAAGTTTTCCCACGGGCATTATCTGACGTCGATCAATTAACATTTAGTTCGTGTCTAGTTTCTATATTTTGGTTACTCCCAAAGCGATTAGGCTAGGTTTTGACGACTGAAAAGCTCGTGCATTATTTCTTGTTGAAGTTTCTATCAAAACCGCAACCAAAGGGGAACAGGACCCTCTCTTGGGGCGGGATGATGCAGTAAAATAACATTACTTAGGAACGAATGCCTTTGGCTTTCCCTCGGGTTTGAGACCAAGATTTACTGGAGGTGAGAAATAACTGTTAAACTCTAATGGAACTGCCTTGCAGAAAACGACGCAGTGCTCCCCTTATAGCACATTTACCAGCACTTATTTCAAATGAAGGCTCATTTGATAAATCTCTTCCATTGCCCTTTGCGTTATTTTTTGTTGAATGCTTCAGAGAATTCCGCTAAACCTTTTGCTTGGTTGCTTCAGTGGTCGTTGGCATACTCGCCATGGGATTAGAAGTTACAGCATTAATTCAATTGGCTTGGCTTGTGTATACCCCATAAAGATTGCTTTTATTCTACAGAGGATTCCCGATGTGTAATCTATTATGAAAAGATAAGTGGTGGTGTAAATTGCTTGCGAATTATCGAGAGATGTACGTAATCAATATCGAAGAAAAGACGGTCAATGTTATATCATGGAATCAGGTCCAGAAACCGGATGGGAAATGAGTTATTGCTTTTTGTAACTAAAATCACATTCTGTTGACTCTAAAAATAAATAAAGGAAAACAGCTGTTTAAAAGCAAATATTCAAAATAAAACTATTGACTTAAACTTAATAACATCGGTCACGTTAGAAACGCAGTGTCTTCGCAATATAATTTACAAAATAACTATTAAAAAAAAACTGCAGGGATTTAAAACGCCTACTTAAATTTTGTTTTAAATCCCAGGGGGCTTCCATATAATACTACGCTTTTATTACATACCCCTAAATCTTGAGAGTTGCATTAGTCACCGAAAAAAATCAAACCATCCACACAGGCCATGCTGGTAGAAGAAATGTGTGGAAATACGCAATCAGATGATTACAACCACGACTAATTGATTCCCGGGTCCCAGTAGACGCCATAAAAGTGCAATCAAAAGTCTATATGGGATGATATCATGGCGAATATGGCACTCATCGCGTTATTTACAGAGGCGTCCTGGTCCCCTCTCAGTCGGGTTGGCTGTAGACTGCCCGTGAATGATGTTATTAGAGAGTTTCCGGTGCAGTTGGGATACGACGGCTAGATTGTTACGTATGTGCAAATGTATCTAGTAACGCGCTACTCTTTTCTCGTTCCGGTAAAGTTCCAGAATGCTGGCGCTTCCCGCCCCGCTCATTCCAATATAATTAACAATATACGGCCCCTTAGCCATCTATTTCCAAGGTGGAGATTCTTTTTTTATGAAAAAGGAGACATATATTACCCAAAAATTCAATTTTTTACGACAAATATGGCGGTTAGTAAGATCAACCCCCGACTACGTGCCTGATAAACCAAAACTAGCGACTCCTCTCGCTTAAAAAGTCGAAATTTGCATGAACGTACACTTGAACTATTGTAAAAAATTATATAAGGCATATAAATGAGCAAACATAACCTTTAATAACTAGTTTCAATAATCTTCCGCACTGGCTAGATAGGAGCGCTTGTATTCCGCAGACTAGATTGGACGACGGTATATGAATGCNCTTGTATTCCGCAGACTAGATTGGACGACGGTATATGAATGCGGTGAACGTCACAAGTGCGCACATACCGATGACGTATTAATCTAGCCGGCGTATCTCACCGGCAACGGAAACTCTCTAATATTGGTGTCCAGTGTGGGGGGTTACTGTATGGTAGGCAAAGACCATATGCCTCCGCTATACTCTTACTACTGTGTGAGATCACAATACTAAAACAAGTACAGATGGCAGTTATTCAAATACGCTGACCCAACGGAGAGTTAACTGCACTAAATCGTGTGGTAGTTGACCATGCAATCAGTGTTAACAAGATGGATTCATTTTCAGTTCAATTGAACCCTTGATGGTCGATATTTGATAGTTATTTTTTTCCGAGATGAAATAACTTAATTGGAAATTACTTAACACACATCGGATGACTATGAATTAGCTGTAATTTTTGTTTCGCTTTTAACCGCGTCCTTATAGTTTTAATTTGAAGCAATTTGGGCGTTCAGTTTTATGATTTGAACTTTTGATGACCTCTGATTGTTAGCAAATCAATATCGTCCCTTTTAACCATAAACGTAGAAATGGTGTAACGTTTATTAATTTCATTATTAAGTGCAATGAATTAGAAACTCTCATGTGTCAATATGCATATCGTTATGGGCGAAATAAAATTTATAAACGTTAAGAGCACATGTCACTTGGAATACCCTTAGCTAATAAAACATTTAAATTGAAAGCATGTTTTACGCTAAAGGTCCCGAGACTATTTGCTTTCCCTATCCGACGATTGTTTATTATTCATTTCTGAACTGTACATACGGTAACACGTTTCTTAAACCAAATAAAGGTCCAAGGCGCGTTAACTTCAGATCTTATTTAAAGCGGAAATAAGCTAAATGACGTCGCTGGTCTACCTGATTGTTTTAAGTAAGGTGTCTTTATAAGATGTTAGTCTGCACACAACAATTTAAACATTTCGAACCTTTCCACATTATTATTTTAATTGTTGTCACATGCACCTGGTTATGAGCTTTAAACAGAGTCAATTATCCACTGCAAGCACTTAGACTGCATAGGCGCTTTAAATGCTATTAATTCAAGATGTAAGTCACAGAGGAGTCTAATCCATCTCGGATCTCATTAGAGCCGTCCATCCTCTCATTAAGGCGACCGTTTAACCGATAATCGTTACATAGCTTTGACCCTCTAGGGAATTGCATTCTGATGACTTCTGATGGAAGCTGCCAGCCTACCAGCGCGTTCTTGAAACGTTTGCGAATAAATGGTGTTGCTACTTTCCACGCTCGTTAACACAAAAAAGTTGATAGACCGTTGGTCTTCCCCAATAAATTCGCACAATCAACACGTAGTTTGCAATATGTTCACGTCACTGCCCCATGGAGCCAAACCATCACAAAATCTTATCATGGAATCTATTGGTATCCTATAGAACTTTATAGGAAACCTATAGGACTACAGGGGACATCTACATGTATAAAAAATATTACCAGACACACGCCCTATAGCATTCCTATCCAGGACATATGTCCTATACGACCATTCAGGATTTGGGGCAATTTCCTGTAGGGAGTCCTTTAGTACCTAAAGAGAAGTTTCCGTAAGGACAGTCGTATGCTGAGTGTGCGTACAAAAACAACTGTGTTGAAACACACCACATTTGCAGGTAATCAGGGAAGGGTGTGTTCCAGTTGCATACAATCGATAACAGACTGCTGCTGTTTCGTCATATTGGTCTTGAAAGGGATTTTTCAGGAATCATTAAAAAAACTGCGGATACACGAGCGCGTTACTATTGCACCCCAATACTGAGTGGAGCCGTCGTACCAGACTTATTTGGTCCATGTTTTTTTTTTTTTTTTTTTTTTTTTTTTTTTTTTTTTTTATGGTATGTGAGGTATTTTGCACCAAGTTCGCTATTGCTCAGAGTATATAAACACATCGTGCATGCTTTCGAGTGCACTTGTCCTTTAACATAATTTTAGCCTATTACCGGATCCAATAAATTTTTTTGAATAAGTAAGTCTATTAAAATAACTGACCTAAAATGTTAACAAATCTAGCAAAATAGTTTTCATTTTTCAATAATTGCCTCCCCCCCTCCACACACATATAATATACACATACAACTCCCTTCTTCCGACGGCATCGTTTAACAGGTTCCAGTGCTATTAATTGCATAATTGATATACGATGTGCACCAGCATAGCGGTCCTGCCTGGTTTATCATTAATGCCATTAAAAACACAGCCTCCAGTGGACCAGAGGTCACTCATTTGGCAAAGACTTAATTAACCATGGCTATGTGACCTTTAGTTTGTCACGGCTAATATCGCTATAACATAAGTGGGCCACTTGACCGCGTTAACTGCCGTGCCTCAATGAAGTAGGTATAAATATATGCGTCATTTGATGAAATCGCTCCAGGCAGCAAGCAGTGAGTATATATGTGAGGCATGCTTGTAACAGCCCTGGTTTTATACTGGGGAACCAACGGCATTCAATCAGTCTTTTCAGCATTTGGAATATATAATACATCTGACTAGTTTCTATAGACCGAACATTGATGATCCTTAATGACAGTACACAATTAATTTTATTGATGCGTCGTGGATTCTGTATCAAAATCACAAGGAAACACCAGAGGACATCTCCAGCTTGGAGGTAAGGTTTTCTGCTACTGTAGCATACAGAAACAGCGAAACGGTTGCTAGCAACGGGGACGAAATGTATTTTATAAGGATTTAACATCAACTCGAACTGCCTGCGTCTAATGCTGAGAACTGTAACGTTTGGGCATTTTATATACATTGTGGAAGTTATTTGATATCTTGAAAGTACATGTTTTGATTTTAAATTCTAATTTTGATAAGTTTAGTTTGCCCTTAGGGTGGATCCGTCGTACATGTTTCCGTATTTACATGATAGGAATGAAGAAATAATTATAAAATGTACAAAATAGCAAATTTACGGCAAGGTGAAAAATTCGAGTAATTGAGTTAACTTTAAATAGATGACAATCTGATAAGCAGATGGTTGAGTGCGTAACGTTTTTGATGACTTTGGTCTTAATTGGTCAATATGTCGACAGAGACATGCATGTTTACATTCTAATGTCAGAGCTATCGTAGGTTAATTAAAACACGATGTCCAAGTGTCCAAGGGAGACGACAAATAGCAGGCGTATTCGCTGTACTAACTGATAAATGTTTAACTTTCCACACATGGAAAGAGTACGTATGTTATGCTATCCGTCATGCCGTAGCAGCAGTGTTTACGCGGTTTAGTCAGCTTTAAATTCAGCTAAGCTTTATAGTCAGCTAAGCCTTGTAGCTTTTGGTGTTTAGGGACAGAACAAGCGCTAATAATTGGAAACATTTGGCTACATGCACGCCTTGGTTGATTTTGAGCAGAATTTTGTTTGGTTCCAATTAAGATAATGCTTATTTTATTACTTATTCATTTTTTCATTTATTTCTATGCAGACGCCAACGATCTCAAGAAAATTATTTGTTATCATATCATCCATTAATTAAGCTTGTCCTTAGGCATGCTGCTGCTTAAAAACACCGTTACTTACGACACTAGAATGTAAAAGTTTCACAATACATGTTAGTAGAGATTAGACATCATTTACCATAATCCGATTTCGACATATTGGACTACATGTATAGGTAATAATATGATGATAGCGTGACGAATATAAACACGACGGTATATTATTCACATAATACACTAAAAGCCAGTAAATCAAACATTTACTGTACGAAATCGATTGAGCAAATTATAGAATGTCATACCCCAGTGCAAATGTTCTGTGTTATTTATACGTGTATGGTAGGTCCGTAATGCGTTTTCTCTGTATTCATGACACTCCCAATGTATTGCAGGTACGCGTTATATCGAGGTTGACCAGCTAATTAGGGTTTAAAAAAACATAATCAAAAACCTATTTCCTACCCAATGCAATATATCATAACAACTTTCTATCTGAACTGGAATCCGAGAGTGATTCAAAATTTTAGAAGTTGATCTTTTACAAATTCATTGCATTGAATTCGCAACACTCTCTATCCTGTCAAGTGTTGTTTGATGTTTTAATTTCCCCATGAAAACCTGTGATGTTAATTTCCTAGGGCCCTGATTGCCGTGGCCAACGAAAACACTTAATTGGCGGAAATTATGTAAGTTAGCTATTCATTAAGTATTGATACTATAAAATGAATGATCGTTTTAGTAGTAAAAAAACAGGGACTTTTTTGTATTCAGTCAAAAAAAAAAGAAAGAAAAAACAAACCGACCAAATGTAATGAAATGTAATTTCTCGGTTAATATAGATACGTATTTTGATTAATATTGTAATAAAAAAGGTTAGTATTCTTACAATGCAATTTTTGATTTTGGTTTATTAATCGTCTGATATACAGTGTGATACACAGTGACATAAAACATGGAACGCCTTTTAACAGATTAAATAATGCTTTGAATTTTCTATTATGGAAAAAAGGGGTTAACTTGCCTTCGCACTATAGTTCTTTTTACCTTTACGATTCTAAAGTGCATTTCCACTTTAAATAAGGTTTAATTAAATTTAGAACTTTCAGAAAAGGTAGAAAGTAACCACATCTAGAAATAATTACAGTCACTAATGGGCCTGTCATTTTGAAGAGTAAGAGTGACAGAGCGGCGTTTTACATTGGTCGGTTTGAAAATTGCCAGGCAGTTCCAATTGTCCTTAATGCACCAAAGCATTATGGATAAAGCTATTTTCTCTGTCCTTCTGAAGTAAAGGCAATTTCCTCATTTGCACCTCGAGAGGTTATACAGGCCTTCCTCCCGAGGACATCTCATCAGTTTCTAATGACAAAGAATATGCTGTTGTTTCCCGCCACCAGTAACTTAATGTTTCCAGGCAAACAAAATATAATAACCATAATCATAGAACCATTACAAACATACCGCTGAAGATAATGTAGGTTTACCTTCTGAGAGTAATGAGGGCATACTGCAGATTTCTTAGTACTTTTAGGTACAATGGGGGTAAGGAAAGCAAGGGTGAATCATCGATATATTAGAGGTGTAGTATCTGAGTAAGACAATTCAATAAATTCTGTACTTTTTGCATGTTGCCAAATTTGAGTCTTGCCTTGTCGACAACCGCTGCGTTGATTTCAGTATGGGATTTGCTACTCAAATCTGGTCTTAAATATCAGTTCTTTTTCTACATCGACAAAATATTGTCTTTTATGTCTAATAATACGCAGTACATTGGCGCTCTCTACTCGGGAAATCTCTTTGGAACAGATGCATATCCGGCAAATGCAAACTAGGTAGCAATGAAGCAATTTGACATCAAAAACAATAAAACTGCCTAACACTGGAGTTAAAATCGATTCCGTCATCTAGATAGTGGTGTTTTGCAATCATAGGACCGCCCTTGCAAACACGGCGTCACATCGCGTTAGCTTAATTTTCCTCTGAATTTGAAACGGAGATTTATGGAAAGAGCTGACTCTCTAATTATTAAGAAAACACAGATCGCTAATATTTGATGTGTGGGCCAATGTTATCCTTATGATAAATGTGAAGTAGTTGTGTGGGCTTTGAACAGAACGGAAAGAATATCGTTCAACGTCTCACAGAACTCGTGTAGCGAGAAGTTGAACATAACGCGGCCTGATGGAAAAGTCTTGTAGGAAGTAACACCTGTCTTGTAGCGCCTCCTTAGACAGCCAGGTGTCATGTTCGCGATAGTCCTCTGTTAACTACAGGGCTCGTCCCCCCCCCCCCCCCTTTCATTTGTACAGCCACGCTCCGTCCCAGATTTCAACCTACTTGCGTCCTCAACCTGTATGCATCTAATGGTGGGCATGGTTTCTGTTAACATTCAGTTTTTTTACATTTGGCAGCGACCATTTTATAATACGATTTCTGTATTAAGTACCCACTTCAATTCTCTTCATGCAGAACCACTTAATACCACGATGTTGTAGTAGTGCTGTTGAATATTTAAAGACACATAATAGGATAGCTGTGTAGGAGGGTACTTAGCGTTTCGTTTACTCACTGGAGTAAGCAACATGGCTTCAGTGGTGTAAACATTCATCTCCACACCTCAACAAATCAGAACTGTATATTACACGGGGAACCCGCTTATCTTCATTTGGATGAGGCTTCCCCCTTACAGCAAACACTGAAAGTGATACAGGTCTCTGTACGTATACATCTCTGCGGGATACTTGAAAGTACTATTGATTTGGTTCTGTACATGTGTGCTTTAAAGTTAAATGACAAAGTATGATTGATAGAATATAATTTCCTATATGGAAACTCTGGGCGTGAGGCCCATATCGGGTGGTTTGGGGTATTGTGGGTGGTGGCGACTGATTTATAAAAATGATGTTAAAATAAGAACGTTTCATATTCTTATTTTTAAACAAAACATCAATCTAGCATAATTCAAAGTGATTTAATGTTGTATTGACACACCTTTTTGCATCTGGTCATTATAAAAGCGCTGGTTCTATTTTCTTTAAAACACCCACGCGATGTACAATGTGATAGATAGGTAATCGAAGCCGGTGTGCCAAGGATGGTGGTCCGAGTTCCAATGGAGCCAAGTGATCAGCTTTTAATTTTGCAGTGTGTTTACAAGTGAAACTACGAAATGTCCCATTCCGTTGTAAAGAAACAGAGGTTCCACGTAACAAAAAAAACCCGCCCTTCAATACCAATAGAATTGTATTGTTTAGCGTTAACATGACGTTAGCGGTCAGAATCTATGAAGGGGATTTCCTGCACAAATCACTGGGAACTAGACCCTGTATCACGGGGGACTCTCTCGTACACGATATGCAGTGTGACAGGAATGGTAGTCCGCTAGGAACCGTAGTCCGTTCCCCATTACTGTGTACAGGGAAAATTTGTTCCACAACTGGCCCTAATACTCCGACTAACCCTAATCTGTACCTATTATATGGAGGAATGGACTTCCATTCCTAGGACTTCCATTCCTGTCAGACGGGCATATTTTTTGAGATACACATCACAGCGAAGTAACGCTCGAGTCAGAACTTTTCCTTGCTTTCGTACTTTCTTTGGATGATTACTGATTTATCAGTTCGTCTGATGTCTTCTTTTTTAACTTAACGATTCAGATGACTATTCTTGTATGTTTTGGACAGTCTATGTAGGCACTTCTAAGTTATTTATTAAAATATTAAGATATAAACTATTTAAAAATATTTTACCGCGTAAAGTATGGTTTAAAAAATCTTGTCCACAATTTTAAAATATTAAGTTGCCATCATTTAAGGGTTGGTTTTATATGCTTACTGTTATGTCTCAATCATACATTTCTTATTTCAAATCGATTTTTCACCTCAAGCACAGGGAAAAAAGTTGCACGACACAATATCCACACGCAATGTGATTATGATGCTTTACATTTACATTGTAATTTGCCAAATTTAGATCGTTTTCTTTTTCTCAATGGCATACGTAGACAATAGCGGTGAACATTGTGTGGGAACCCAGTGACTGATTCTCTTTTGTTGCTTGTCGTAACTTTATGAACCAGGGAACAAAACATCATCAAAATGAAGATATTGTTACAACCATTGGTTTTGTCAGCTTCAAGGTTTTCTTTTTTACGTTAACAATACATTTACATCCAAACAGTTAACATTAGTTCTTTGAAGCTTATAAACCGCAGCTAATATACCGCTCTTTATTGCATGTTACAGGAAATAAGGCATTCAATTTGTAACCCCACTCTTCCTGTTAAGAACAATGTTTATTTATATGAAGAGGACTACATTACTTTCACATTGGTGATAATTTACATGCAATTGTCGGGTAAAGTCCCTGCATTAGAAATACTTGTCATGGGGGCTACGTTCTTTGTTTGGCTTGTGTTATACAAGCAACGCTGATAGTTTTGATTTGAAAACAAGAGAGTCCCATAGATTATATGGGTGTTTTTTCCTGTGTGTCCCTTTATACGTTGCTATTGTCAGTTATGTATAAACAAGCTGTGCTCATATATCTTTCAAAAGTTTAAAGTCATGAATTTGCGTGTTAGAGAAGCAGAGCCGAGGTGACAAGGCAGTAATTTATCCGTTACATTAGTTGATTGGAAAACGACTTCAGAGATTACCTATAAGTTTTCTGTTGAAGTTGAAGTTGTCAGGAGGGTCTGTGTCATGTGACAACCGCGGCGATGTGTCCTTGTGGAATGTGGGCCAAGTAGAAAAACTTCCAACCACTGGTGCTGACTTGAATATATTGGTTGATATGCCTGGAAGAGGGTAAAGGCATTTTTCTGTTCCAGGAAACTGGCTGTCTTATAACTTTCAACTTATTTGGGCGTTTCTGGGGTAAGCTTTGGGTGAATTTGAGCATGTTGCTTTATTCCTTGAAATTAATAACATATAGCACTTGTTTAAAGTGCGCTGCATGCCTTTGGGTAATTATGTAATGTTTCTAACCTTTATTCTGTTCACATCGTTCCTACATTTGCATTTTACATTTATCTGTTAAGGCTGATGTTGAATTTTTCAACACCCGTATTGAGAGAGATAATTGAAAATACTGATATTTACATCATGTCATGTTTTCATAAGGCAAGAATAGCACTGATGTATAAATGAAAGGTAATGTACATCAAGGTAGCATTTTCGGAGTGAAGGTAAGATGAGGAAAATACGTCAAATTTTATCTGGTTTTGCTAGCAATATATCAACTGTTTTTCTCAAAACATTGCCTCTGCTTTAAACTGTAGGGCGTTACGTAAATAAAAACATTTTCTTTAGCAATATATTATGCTGCCATGATTTTATTTCCAGCAGACCTCTTTTAACAATTGGAGAAATGTAATAACGTTCATCGTTGGTGGCTCGAGTCTGTTGGAAGTTTAGATCTGTAAATGCCTCAAACAGATACTCAGTCATTTTTTGTGATGTATGACACCAGTTTTGTAACAAAAAGGAATCCTTTACAGCCAGTGGTGCATTACTTTGATTCATCGTATCCTTTAAAGTGCACAACATCGGTTTAAATGGATTGCTTGACAGTTATCAAATTTCACCAGCTGCTAATCGTCAAAATGTATTATTCTGAGTAAGCCAGGACAACGGTGCGTACGCCATTTTAATGTGCTGAGCTACGATTGCATAAGCAAATATAAAGCCTCGTCAGTGTTTGATTGAGGAAGCGAAGCAGTGGTTTTAATGCATTTCTTCCATTTACCATCAGATCAAATATAATATGACGCATTTCAAAGCAAACGAGATTAATGTGAAACCCCTATGACGTGTTGAGCAAAAGTGTAAAAAGGCAAAAATAGTTAAATTTAATTTAAAGGAACATCCTCTCCTATTATATTAAATGTAAATATAATACAGCGTTTGCCACAGCATAATGTAATGAAATACCACAACACGTTACCTGAGAATTCAACCAGTCCCCCAATGTGAACATGAACTTTAACGGAGGTTTGAAACACTTTATTATTTCCCCAGCGTCGTCTTGTGTCCTGACATCACTCTCTCATGAGATGCCTCAGGAAATGCCGATACTCACACGATAATTTAAATGGGCATATACGCACATAATATCTATTCTCTTTTTACTCAAGTAGGTGTTCAAAATGATGGAAAAAACACGTTGTAGACTAGGTATCTTTTATTGACTGACGTCAGTCAAGACTGGTGTTGCATTGCGTGCAAAGAAACAAAGCGCAGGCATCGATACAAACACAGTGTATTCTGATTCATAGAAACAGCCTTAAGTTACTTGGATTTTCTAAATTCCGAGACGCCTCAGCGTTTTGGGGTCCTGTGAACTGTTCACTGCGATCGCGTTTCATTGTTGCATTATTGAGAGGCCAGCAATGTTCACCGTGTCGATATTAGATTTACGATGATTGAAAAATGCATTTGACAATCATCGATTTAAGGTAACTTCATTTAGGCCCCTGATCATCTTGTGAGCGGTGCCATAGATTTGCTTTGAAAATGAGACGTTTTATGAGAAACACTGAGTTATTGACGGACGACCAATATATCTGGTTTTGTCTCTTCTGTTGTTTATATATATATATATATATATATATATATATATATATATATATATATATATATATGTAAAGGCCATACTGCCATCTATTTTACGTTTGTCTTTATTTAACTTTAAACTTGCTATCTAATTCCACGGCGTGAGGCGTCTTCTCTTATGGTGTCGCTGTCTACTGTCGTTTCAACCCTATATGGCACTGACACATGATTCTGTCAAATACAAACCTGGTTACGGGACTGATGTGTACAGTGTGTCATATTTTATTTCTTTTATTCCAGACGTGGCCCTCGCCTTGGAAGGTTCCTGAGGCTGATGTCAGAATAAAGTTTCTGATTGTTCAAAGAAGAAACTAACTGTGAGTAACATTCGTTATTTTCATTTTATTGCTTAAAATTGTCAGAATCAGTACATTCATGAGCCTGGTCATAAGATAGTTTAAGATATTTCAATAACTATTTTCAAATACCAAACCACGTAGGAATAAAATTTATCTGGCTAAAATTGACATTTATCTTCTCAATCCAATTTTTATAAAGGTCACGTATCTCCCTTCTGTTTTATCATTTGAAAACTAGTGTCTCTTGGTCCACACTCTTCCCAAGCACAGGAAGAGTAAAGACAGTTTCCTTCTTTTCATTTACGTTGCTCTTACTTGACAATTTTTGGCGCTTCATTTCTTTATTTCAATTTTACTGAATAAATACATTTATTTATATGTTATCTTTTATATTTTACGTTAATTAATGCGAGGAAAAAGTTCCATACCCTTTTGTGTGTATTCGCATGGATATTAATAATGACTTCCATGAAATCCCGTCACTTAACTGTCAATATCCTACAAAACATAACTCATAAATTAGAGCGCTATTAATCCAATTTGCAAACGGTGACTCAAATATCCGATTTTAATCGATTGTGATCACTCCAGCGTCACATGAGATCAGTTAATTAGGTATGTCAAACCCGCTGATGTTTTAATGGCTGTTCCATTCCTGGTAGTCACATAATTAAGCTCTGGGTATGCATCTGCTGTTGTTTTTATGAACATTGGTTCACTTTGAAGTTTCCCAGTGAAGTAGTACTGATTGTAGGCGATTAAATATTTCTGAAGTACATAGAAAGATAACAATGGACAAAAACAAAAGAAAAAATTAATTGATTAATAGAAAAAGTGAAAATAACATTTGGTATAATATGCATTCCCTAAAAGAATAAATAGAAACGATTAAAAGAAATAGTGAAAATTACATTTGTATTTCATAGAGAGACTCATGGTAATTATTTTAAAGGAAACTTTTTACAACTTGGAGTATAAGAAAATGGTTACATTTAGTAAGGAAGCCCCATTTCATTTTGTAATAAAATTTATTTTATCATTAAGTTTTGCAAAATTTACGATCTTCTTATCTTCAGTGAACACCTTGATTAATGCTGTAATGAAAAAGGCAATGCGGGAAGCACAGTAAACATTTAAAGCACTCCCCAAACTACCCCCCTACCAAAAGCGTGTCACCCCTATTGCAGTTTGTAAAACGATACGGAAAATTAGGTGACAAACCAATTCTGCGGGCTGAAATTCTATCTCTTTCTCCAAGGGACTGTATTTTTAAACTATAAGAGGTGTTGGAGCATTTCAATGGTTACGTTTGACAGGTTAACAAACTACTTGTTGCGTACCTCATTTAATGGTGATCGGTTGTCTAATCGTTACGTAAAAGTGCATTGAAAACTACGGGTACTCTTGTAGCACTGTACATAAATGTGGTAGGGGTGACACGTTCTGATAGGGGGTTAAGCTGCAATTATTATTATTATTATTATTATTATTATTATTATTATTATTATTTTACAGTATGTTAACAGACGGGTCTGTCGAATGTTTCTGCGTATATGACATGCAGGACTTTCAGACGAACAAATACTATGACTCATGTCAATGTGTCTTGCATTGCTATTCATACACTCAGATTAATTTGAGAAAGGAGACGGAATGTGTCGAGACAGATGAAATCCTAGCAGACTAAAATCACGCACAAAGCCAGTTCGGATATCTATAGCTACAAACTCAGCTAACATTCACAACATCCGATGAATAATCCAACATGTATCTGTTCAAACCTCCCATTATTCCATTGGTGCTCTGAATAACGCTTGGCGTATTAAATTCAATTCCACAAAAATCAAAAATCAATATTACCAATATACTTTTGTTATGCGTCGTCACATATACTTAGGGTAGAGGGACCTGTTTAATGTAACAATTGCTACATAACATGCATATGTCTGTCATCCAATATTAATTATAAAGGTTTCCGTCTCAATAAAATACAATAAATGAAGCTTCTTTCAAGAGTCCTGGAAATCGTACGTTTTGTCAACACTATGTTTCAGCAAACATTATGGCGTTGCTTGAGTGTTGTGTTTGACAGAGCTCACGCTTTGAAAAAAAAACAATTAATCTGACTGGCGTGACTACTGTTTTGCAACAAGATAAAACGTGAAAAGCTGCATTTATTTGTTTTAAATGGACATAGCGTATGATTTTAAACACACGCTCATAGCGTATGATTTTAAACACACGCTAAGTACGTAAACCACTTCTTGCTAAATTTATCTTAGGACAGTCAATATTATACATTTATCATTTCTTTCAAGTTTACCAGGATTGTTTGGAACAAATACGGATATCGATAAAAGATCGGATTGCTTATTAAGGATTCGAGCGCAAATTTCTAGGAAAAATAATGGGTATTTGGGTATTGCCTTTCCTCTAGTTTAAATTTGATGTGGATCTGAATCGCAGCAAATATGATGGTAAGCAAGACAACAATAATGTGAAATCAAGGCATCTCACAGCTATTACATGGTCAATTTCATAAATGACGACCTGCAATTTCCGAAGGGAAGGGAAACAAGAATATCATCCGGTATACATCAATTTAGGCGATCTGATTGCTGCTTTGTGTTTTGATGTAATAACTTTTTTCATAATGAAGGTCGGTAGGGTGACCGTGCTGTTTCGTCGTATTGAAATATTGAGAGAGAGAGAGAGAGAGAGAGAGAGAGAGAGAGATTTCATAAAGATCTGCACTTGACATTAAAACAACACGAGGTTATTTTTCCCATTACGGCACGATAAATGACCTTTACTCAAGCAAATTCAAAACCCATCACGTTTAGACAATACCATAAATGTTTTCAATCAGAACAAAAACGTTAAGTGGTCCGTATGGAATATAAATCACCAGAAAACACTTTTTGGACCCACGAAAATGCACCACATGTTGAGAAGGTGGTCACTTGGTTTTCACTAACAGAGCAATTTATGTGGAGATATATATATATGTGCAGTGATGAAATAGCTACTCGGTATAAGTTAGGCTGTCCTAATATGTAAGCAAATGTGGTACAATTGAGTATTTAATTTGACTTTTATCATAATTTTTTTTCAGTTTCCTAAATCATGGTTTTTGATTCATTGTTTTTTTAGCTTTATTTGATAAAAAGGCAAAACGGAAATCAAAATGATATGACATGATATGATTTAATTTTTAAAATTTAAATTATTATACGATTTGGTCTTTTTTACAGAAAGTTTACGTGTCAGCTGCGCTGAATAGTTTGTTTGTTTGTTTGTTTTATTTCATTTTTTTGTTTTTTATTTTTTTGGCGTCAAATGTGAGGTGTATCAAAATTAGAGAAAGAGAGAGAGAGAGAGGTATAAAGCGTAAAATATTACCATTTAGATATATCGTGACTTGTGTTGTGCTTTGAAAGTGCGTTCGTAATGTCCTCAACTGTTGAGAAAAGTATTTAATAGCGGCATTTAATTGACGATAAACATTTCCAATGGATCAAACGCGTAGAATCCTTTTACATAGCCTTCCTAATGATAACACTGATTAACTCGGTAATAGTGGTGATTTTAGTCTCATGTTGCTAGCTGTCAATTCCTGGGAAAAGTTTATTACTACGGCAAGTCATTAATAATGCGTGATTAACAGTTTTATCTTTCTCTATTTTATCATTATTATTTTGAGCAGTTTTGAGCATAATTTATGTGATTAACTTGGACATTACATTTAGCGAACGTTCCTCAAGTTCAAGTGTTTGTGCCTCCAATTGGATGTCTCATTTCTTTCATGAACAGTGTGTTTTCTCACCTTATTTATGACGTCCAAAAATGTAAACAAAAATCGCAGAGCTTGAAAAAGTTCAATATTATTAGAAAATGAAGGGAATGGGGTATTTACTGACCTTACATTTTCCTGCTTCAAAATATCTTGTGGTTATTATAACTTTATTTGAAAAATAAAGCATGAGAGGAACAGATTATAAAGTCCTACGCTCTAAGTTTCTTTACGTTTCACTGACGCTGCGTTTTGTGTAATAGAATGATCCATAAAGATGTAATTAATCAATAGAAAAGCTTTTGTGCACAAAGTTTATGTTACTTAAAGCATCATTAATATATTTACTGTTATGTATAATCATTCTGTTATGTATGATTCGTGTGTTTTGCAGATATATTGACTTGTGCTTCTTGTAAAGACGTCAGAACTGGACGGCTAAGTGGCTGATCAGGATTGCAGACTTCCTGGAGCATCACAATGAATAGAGTGGATGATGTACGTGACTACATGT
>NW_019776003.1:113614-125926 GCF_001039355.2 Lingula anatina | reverse complement strand
CCCCCCTGCACATTCCAACTTCTTCCACCGCCTGTCCCACTCCAACTTCTTCCAACGCTTGTCCCACTCAAACTCCTTTCATACTCCTGCCCTCTCCAACTCTTCACGCGCCATCGCACCTCAACATGTTCCATGCTCCGTCCAAGCCCTGTTCCTACCCACACCTTGTTCAACTTTCCTCCACGTCCAAATCCTATCCAGTCCACCCCTCTACCACATCTTATGATCAGATCCTCCCAGGCGTCCCAACTGCATAACTCTTTCCTCTCTGACCCTGTGCCTTTCCCCAGTCCTTTGCCCACCACACCTTCCCAAAATCCCCTCATCACTGGAAACAGTGCCCCCACCTCTGCCGCCCAAGGTCCCATCCCTTTGCTCTCTGATTTAGAGTTGACAAAAATTAAAATATAATCTAAAGCAGGCCCATAGCCAGGGGGGTTCGGGGTTAAAAAAAACCCCACCCTTTTTGCAGGGAAAAGGTCCACTCTGGGTAAAAATTGATCTATGTACTTGAAGATTTTATGGTAAAAGGTCCACTTTTTCAGAAAACGAACCCATCCCTCTGAAATTGCTGGCTAGGGGCCTGTTAAGGATCAGCAAGCTTCTGCATGAAGGTAATGGCTAGCCATTTAACTACTACTGAAAGAATAGACCCGACAAAGAATATTGAAGGATCAAACAAAGGCCAAGACAAATGTGTGCTGATGGAAATTGAGAGAGTAGTTTTATAAGAAACACCATCCATAAATTTTACCCCAAACATAGGGAAGACAACTTTTACAGCAAAATGGTGACCGCCATGAACACGACCAACAAGAATCTTAGGAATTAAAAAAAGTTGTAATCTCTGTTTACTTATGTTTATTATCATATGTATATACCAGTGACACTTGGGAACAAGGCCAGCAAGCAAAACTGAAAACAGCAAGCAGCTTTTCAGGACTATTAAGAACAACATTAAGTCTAACTGCACCCTTCTTTCTGAAGTTTGCTCTGTCCATGCTTGTAATAATCTAGACCCTGTGCTGACAGAGAAAACCCCTGCATTTCCAATGTTGAAGTCCCATATGTACATTCAGAGAAACCTTCCAACCAGTCATCTGTTTTAGACTGTATAATTCGCATTTAAGGAGGACACAAAACTATTTGACGTCTTTCATGTTTACATTCATTTTGATGTCTTTGTGTTCATTTGAGAGAGATTTAATCAAAGCTCAAAAATATGATAGCTAAATCTACGGAAGAACCAAAGAAATGGGATGATGTCCTACCAGGATATGTTTTCTCTTACAACACCTCTATACACGAAAGCACAAGATATTTCCCCTATTTTCTCATATTCAGAACATATGTTCATTCACTCTATCTAGTTAAAGGGATAATAACTCTTCATTTTGGCCAAAAATGAATTTTCCTGGAGTAAACAACAATTTTCCCATACTTACCAATGGTTAATGAATCTATTTTTACATTCAAAGGTAGTCCCAATGCTTGCTTACAGGAGAAAAAAAATCTCTCGGATATCATCACATCAAGCAAATTAAAAAGCAATAAAGCAATAAATCTAACCAAAAGAAAGATGAACCAAACTGATAACATATTCCAAATTGGACTCTGTCCTTATCAGGCCCAACATTCAACTGCAGGAAGATACAACACACAAAAGTGAGCCTACTAATAACCACCGATATAAGGACTGCCCTTCTAAGGACCCAAAAAGATCATTTACTCTAAACAGCAAATAGGATCTCAAGTCTAAGATCTCAAGGAGAGTTTAGCAACCATTAATAAATACTGCCCATCTCAGAACCCCCGCTTTAGTTTATCACATAATTAAAAAGAGAGACAAGAGGAAATACACAAACTACCATAACAACAAAAGATCACAATTCAGGAAACTTGAATAAAATATACAGACTTCAGACTGAAATTAAGAACCAGCCAGATAAGGAGCTAGCAGTTAACCTAAAAAGGAACTCCACCAATCAGGGAATTAAAGGATTACATGCATACAACCGAAGCACAACTCACATGAACCAATCAGAATGAAGTAACATCAAGGAGATCCGTGCACTCTTTACTTATAACCAGATTAATCGTGGGATTAAGCATAAGTCTGTTTACACAGCAACTAATGATGTACCACCCCTTATCACCCTATGGGAAATGGCATGTGTGAGCATTTCAATCATACTCTTTTGACATGCTGGGTACTCTTGAGGAGGAAGAGAAGAAGGACTGGAAGAGCCCTTTGCCATTTTTGGTCCATGCGTACAATAGTACCATTCACCTTTTTCATTAATATTTGGCCAAGAATCTCATCTTCCTTTAGACATTTTGCTTGATAAGGATTGCCATGAAAAATCTCAGGAATGGTACACACAATACATGAAAGACTTTAAATCCACATTAGTCAAAGCTCACCAATTAGCTAGAGAAAACCCATTTTCAGACCCGACTCTTGTGTTGTTGCTTTGATACCATGTTAGCAGTATGATTTATATTGATTATATTGATTTATATTGATTGATTAATATTACATATCAGCTGGCCAGCAAAAAAGACCAATACCATATCTGTGTTAAATGTGGGAACATAACTTTGAGGCACCTGCTGAAAGAGATATCCAGGGAATGTTTCCACTTTCTTTTGCATGGTGGTGACATCCAGATGGAAGTGACTGGTAAGCCTAAGAATTAAGTTTACATTGAGGCAGGGTGGCTAGGAAGTACCCTGCGTTCTTCTCTTCACGTCTAAGAATCCAAAACTTCTGAAGAGGACAAAGGATCTCCTGACTTCTATTACCGGGTGTTGGTAACAATATCAACAGGAAGCCTGACAGTGCTTGTAAAATGTCACCAAATGGCCCTTTTCAGGGTCACTTCATATTGAGAAAAGTATTTATACCAGTATGTTATGAAACCTTTAAAACACGCAGTATAATAGCAATTACATGTTCAATTCTGATCCTTTTCAAATTGCATATCATAAGAACAGGTCTACTGAGGATGCTGTTGATACCACTTTACATAATGTCCTTACGTTTTTAAAATGTAAAATCCCCAAATATGCACAACTATAATAGAGATGATTTTAAAATTTGAAACTCATTTTAATTTCATAAGATATCTAGTAAAATGCCTTCATGGTGACCTTAATCTGCAGTCGGGATCATTAAATTATATTCACTGTGTGTTGATAACATCACAGGATAGATAGCTATTGTTGTTTTGGAACAATTAACTGATCCCGTCTGGAGATGAAGATAGAGTTCTAAAACATCAAAGTCAAAGTTTAAGATTTATATCACATCTATTGCGTATTGTTGGCTGGGGATAATTTAATACTGAACTGACCAATGAAAGGGAAGGGGACCACCCCTCACCTCAAGAGTGCCACTGGACTTTTAGGACAGTTGAGCTTAAGCTTTCATCGTATGTACATTATTTGAATGCTCTACTTAAACAATAAAATTCTGTAACCATCCAAAGATTTATGTTGGTTATACTGGTGGAGACAAGTGGAAGATCCCTATACAACCTCTCATGAGCCAGCCAAACAATAACAGGGTGAATACTAGGAGCGCAGCGGCAGCAGAAATGGCGAATGGAAGACAAGAAGAACCTCTTCCCCAGCAACAAGCCCAAGTGCTTGTTACCTTTCCCACTTTTTTTACCCCAGATCCCTTTTATGGGGACGTTGAGGAGGAACCGCAACACTGGCTTGCAAAGTATGAGGCGTTTGTGGCCAATCAGCCAGACAAAACGCAGTATCTGCCTTTCTTATTAAAAAAAAGGGCAGAACTATGGTTTCAAGCTCTACCAGAAAGAGTAAGAAAAGACTTCACCTTATTTAAAGAAGAATTTCTAAATTCTTTTCAACAAACCCAGCAAATGAAGCTGCAGAAAACTGTTGAACTGTTTCACCAAAAACAGGGGGACGCAGAGACAGCAGTAGATTTCCTCACAAGGATGAGGAAACTGGGGAGAAGCACTACATTAGATGACAATAGTCTGATTTGTGCCTGTATAAATGGGCTCAGACCAGAAATCCGGCCCTTCATAATTCAGAAACAAGTTCAGACAATGGCTGAGCTGCACCAAGCAGCAGCCTTGGTAGAAATAAGTTTCAAACCTACAGTAGCAAGTGCAGCTACTGCAGAAGGGAACTTGATCCAAAGCCTGATGAATCGGATCAACATTCTAGAAAACAAACAGAAGTCCGTGACTTTTGAACCAGCCCCACGAGGACGACCGATAATAAAACAAGGAGAAAGAAGACATTCCCAGTCGCCTAGAGGAAGGTCACCTGAACGGAGAGAAGAATGCGGGAGATGTGGTAGGTGGAAACATAGATTTATCAGTGATTGTCCAGCAATGGGTAAAGAGTGCCATAAGTGTAAAAAACTAAATCATTTCGCAAAAATGTGCAAGTCACAATCACATTAGGGGTACGGGCGTAATATGCAGATTTCCAATACAAAAAATCATTCCATAGATGCAATTTTAAAAGCAGATCCAGTGGATCATAATTTGGTTGTCATCAAAATTAACAAAATTCCTGTTTATGCTCTTGTAGATACTGGTGCATCAATGTCTTGTATTTCCAACAAACTTTTGTCAAAATTGGATAAAAATTCTTATAGTCATGTCAGACCTCAAACATCCCAGGTTTTAGGAGTAACTGGTCAACCACTGAATATCATAGGTGCAGTTGAAGTCAAATTTTCCATTGAAAATCAAAATTTTTCACAAATTCTTCATGTTTTTCATCATTTACCGAGAAATGTCATTCTAGGACTGGATTTTCTGAAAAAGTTTTCTGCAAATATTTCTCCAGGATCCAATACCATAACTTTCGAAAAATCAAATGACAAAATTCAAACTGAAAAGGCCAATTATTTGGGTTATGCACGCTCTTTATGCTCTGTTACTGTTGCTCCTAGATCAGAAGTACAAATTCCTTTACGTGTTGCTCGTACAAAGAACACTAGTGTCCACACAATATTACTGGAACCTGTAGAAAATAAACACTACATTGCTAAAAGTATTTGCAACATCTCAAAAGGTGTATGTAGAATTTACAACCCAACTGATGAATTTTATAAGATCAAAAAGAATGCAGTTTTGGCAAAAGTTTTTCCAGTGTCAGTTGATGATATATCATGCTCAAACCCAAATGCTCACATCAACTCTATACAAAATGAAATGAATCACATACCAACCGAAACAAAAGAGCACAAAGCTGAGGATTTTATTGAAAAAGCAAAAAGTCTTGGTATAAATTTAGAAAATTCAGATTTAAATGATGCACAAAAGAACATTTTGTTAGATTTCCTTGGCCAAAACAGAGATATTTTTGCCACAGATGTCAGTGAATTAGGTTTAGGAAAAGTTCCAGGTCTAAAAATTGAAACAGGTGATGCCCAGCCTCAAAGACAAACGTTTTACCGACAAACTCCTGAAAAACGAGCCGAAACTATGAAACAAACCAAAGAAATGTTGGAAAATGACATTATTGAGCCCTCAACATCTGAATGGGCAGCCCCTGTTGTTCTAGTTAAAAAGAAAGATCAATCATACAGATTTGCAATCGATTACAGGCGCTTGAACAATGTTACAAAACCCTTACATTTCCCTTTACCACGCCTTGAAGATGTCTTTGAAACAGTAGGTGAAAAACAACCAACACTTTTTACATCTATTGATATGACAAGTGGTTTTTGGCAATTACCCCTTTCAGAGGAAGCCCGAGAGAAAACTTCATTTATCACACATCATGGACAATTTCAGTTTAAACGCGTCCCTTTTGGTCTCAGAAATTCTGGTACTTACTACCAATCAGCAACGGCTCATGTCCTCAGTGACCTCAACTGGAATATTGCTTTGGCATACATTGATGACATTTTGATATTCAGCAAAAATTTTGATGAACATTTACAAGCACTACAACAAATTTTTGAGAGATTCAAGCAATTCAACCTAAAACTAAAACCTCAAAAATGCAAATTTGCCTTACCAAAAGTCACATTTTTAGGACATACAATATCAAAGCAAGGCATAGAAGTTGACAATGATAAAATTAATGCAATAAAAGCAATTGCTCGTCCCCAGAACCCTAAACAAGTACGAAGCATGTTAGGATTGTGCAATTATTACCGAAGATTTGTTAAAAATTACGGCAAAATTGCTTCACCACTATACAAACTGACAAGAAAAGATGTTGACTTTGAATGGACCTCAGAATGTGAAACTGCCTTCAAACAACTAAAACAAGCCCTCTCTTCAACACCCATCCTGGCATTTCCTGACATGAATAAGCCTTTCAAAGTAACTACCGATAGTTCTGACTTTGCAATTGGGTATATGTTAAGCCAAGTAGGTGCAGATGGCAGAGAGCATGCAATAGCTTATGGAGGCAGATCCATCCGAAAACACGAAAAGTCATAGTGCATTACAGAAAAAGAATGTTGTTCTTATTAACATTTCATGCAAGTTACGAGGTTTAGTTATAAATATCACTATTTAATATGGCATTCTTTCATTATTTAAGGCAAGAGAAATCCAGTGGTGAAAGGTCCAGAGGAAAGGTCCTATAGCCTGAACAACAGAAGACCTCATGCTAGAATGGCCAAATGCTAGGGTGGCTAAATGTTTAGAGTCTACACTGAGCTACACCCTTCTCTTCTGGTTATGGATGCCTTCTCCACCCATACCACTGAGAGAGTGGTGCAGGCACTGTAGTGAGTGTCAGCAAAGCCAGCCATCATCCCAGGAGGGTGCACCTCTAAGGCCTAGCCCCTTGAACAAGCCATTAAAAGGCCATCTTAGGAGGATGTGGTCTGAGAGGATGTGTGAAGATGGCAATAAATATGCCAGGTCTTACAGGTACCCATGTTCCATCCTCTTTGCTTATATTACCCACAACTCCTGGTGTGTTCTATATAAGTAATATATTTCTATTGCTCCTAATTTCAGGTGACATCCACCCAAATCCAGGTCCTCAAAAACAGGTTGAGGGAGTAATTATAATGTTTGCTAACATCAGAAGCATCGGCGGTGAAAATGGTGCAAGATTTGCAAGAACAAAGAATTCTTGGGAGATAGAAATGGTGTCAACTGGACGAAGATCCCCCTCCCCACCCTCGAAAGTCAGCATTAGAGGAATCGGAGGTTGAAGGAGATTTTTCAGCTGATGAGTGGGAGGATCCATGCCTAGAAAATGCTGAATGGTAGAAGAAAGTACCTTTGTTTATAGTTTGATCAAAATTGGGGTGTTATTTTTTTGTCGATGCAGAAAATCATAAAACTTCTAGATCTCCCAATCACTCCAGTCATTACACTACTTAAATTGTGTTTTTGTACAAAAAGACAATTAAACATATTGCATTTCAAAGCCGCCTAACTTGCAAGTCGACAAATTCAAACCAACTTTGTTTTTATCATAAATGCACTTTAAGTGGTAGACATTTATCTCTTCATTATTAAAAAATATTTTCCAGGTGTTTGTGTTGTTCATGTCATCCAATGTCTGATGGACTAGAATGCATATGTTGTCGTGAGCTGAGCCCCATAGAAGACAGACTAGAAAATGAAAATTGCATCATGCATGTGGCTACCTTCACCAGTGTGTGTCTTAACAGAGACCTGATTGAAGTTAATATGTACCAGAACGTGGAACAGGAAGGACCAACTGATGACAATGTGCCCATCAACAAGTAATGTTATTTACTTTTATTCTAAGTCCTTGTCCATATAATTGAAATAAATTAGTGACATAATAATAAATATGAACAATTAGCACTGTTTTTCATTATCCTTAGTATTTATTATAGGTGCACTTCCTTTTGTACTAAAATTGCACAAATAAAATGTACATAAATAAAAAAAACAAGTATTAAATTATAATTACCACACTGACTGATTTATGGCAGTGGCATTTTTATCTTCATACATTCCTCGCTAAAATATTCTTTCAAACATTTGTTCCAGGTTAAATCATTTCATAGCTTATCGCTCCTTTACAAGGTGGATATCCACCATAATTTAGGAAGGAAGAAGAGAATGGTTATTCCCTCCTGTGTTTTATTTAACATAAGAGAGAGATTTCCATCCCAGGAGTACAGAGGTTTTAAGGATGCAAGACCATGATAACTCAGACGTCTTTCTGGGGACCAGTTCATGACCGACTCTACTCATGGGGCGCAGCTTTTTAAAGCCTTTACACCAGGAGCCATCCCTACCAAACAATTTTAGTGTTGATGGCCTCACGACTAACTTTTATTGCTCAGGGGGAGCAACGCTCACTAGTTTCTTGTATGATCCCAATTTTTGGCCTCTTCTAAACATAATTGGAAATCAATGTCTTTCTGGTTATGCAAGTCTCATTGTTTCTAATTACAGCAGGACGCCGGAAGACAGTGGATGAAAGGACAGTCATGCTAGAGGATGTCCTAGCATTCATCACCGGCTCAAGGACAATTCCTCTGCTAGGTTTCACCTTGGCTCCTCGAATAGAATTTTCAGCACAAATAATGCCAACAAGCAGAACGTGCATAAATGTTCTGTATCTCCCTATTGATTACCCTCAAATGGAAGTCTTAAATGAAGCATTTGATGAATCTTTTATGAGTAATTATTTTGGAATTTCTTAATTAGAATTTGACAGACAACTCATTACTATTTAGGCAGCAAACTTAGATATAGTTTTTTGTCAACTGGGAGAAAATGACATCAGCCCAGCAGTGACCTCACCAGCTTCCATTGTTTCTGCCGTCCTTCGTACGATCCACACTATCATTGATTACAATCCCAATATTCAGATAACAATTTGTGCATTCATTTTCAGAGATCAACATTGTGTGTAATTACTAGTACTTATATTATACTGACATGGTTATCATTTGTTTTCTGTTAAATTATTTATGTGTACCAAAAACTTGTTTCCTTAATTCATAGTTATTATTTCGCAAATCGTTGATCCTGGAATCTTGAATCTTTATCTTCTATGTCGTCACAGTATCACGTGACCCGAATCTGTTGCCTCTTTTTTGCATATTGAGGTGAGGTTTACTAAAATGATTTTTTTCTACTAATAGATAGTTTTTATACTTTTTAAAAGGTGGGTGTTGATGCAAACATATCTATAGTGTATAGTTCGATTGCTGAATTTACAAAATTTGAGAAATGAATTTTAACATGACCAGAATCCTTTAATGATATCTGCCATTTAATAAAATTCAATTCATGCTCAATTAATGCTAATTAAAATATGTGTTGTTGTTAGTATCTTAAACTAAAACAAAATAAATGTTACCTGCCGTTGAACAGTTTAATAAAATAAAATCAATTAATGATGTATTACAGCTAATTTAATTACATGAGGTTGTTAGTGCAGGTAGAGGTTGCATTTAGGGAACATTTGTGTTATTGATAACATTTAGGGACCTTGATAACCTGCACCTCATTGGAGGCATATTTCAAACACCAGACAAAGTACCCTCCAATGTTATGTCAGACCTTTGCTTTTGTTAACATTCTTATGCTGGCTCATGTTTGGCTTTCTGTCATTCTTTTCTCAAATATACCTGCTCATCCCAAGCTCATCCCAAGTGATTTTTTGTACAAAATTGGAGATGGTCTTCTGGAAAGAACAGTCTGTTACTTGTATGAAGTATTTACTTGGACATGCTCTTGTACTACTGATTATTACACTGTCTGTTTACACTGTGTGGCTAAAAGACAAACTGAAGGTGCTTTATAAATGGAAGATCTCCAAGTCCATAGTAATATATGGGACACAGAAAACATCCAACTTAACATACCTGCAGAATTGATGGACTGACTTCTTCTCAAAGGACAGTTTATAAAGTATTTAGGAAGACTTTAAAATCTGCCTGTCCATATTATCTTAACAGTTTTATAGAGCAATATAGCTGGTCCAACAGAAAATTTAGATTTAAAAGGGAGAAATTGACAAAAAGCTGAAAAACAGGAAGATACTTGTTAAGAAGTACTAAGAAGTATTGTATATTTTAGTAGAGATTACCATGAAATTATACTGGTAGGTGTTCTCTTACTGGCCCCTTTGACAGATAAAAAAACATCATTATAGACTTCAGAATTCTATGGCTACTTTACACTTTCAATTTATCTTCATAAATTACTAATATTTGTAAACAGTACTGAAATGAATAAGAGACAATTTGCCCTGCTTTCATAGATTGTGACAGTAGTGCACGCAGGACACAATGCAATCACAACCAGTCACAATCTCAGCACACAATTGATTTTTAAGGACATCATCTATACTTAGCAGCAAGCTGGATAAAAACACCAAATTTTGCAGGTGTACATATAAATATACCTTTTGACATACTAAATCATACTAGTCTCCTAACCCTCTGGGGAATAACCCCATTTGGGCAAATAGTTCAAGATGGTCACCAATTTATGGAATTCTATTAAAAAAATGTACACATCTCGGATAATTCTCCATAAAGAAACTTACTTTTGGTGTCTTTGCAATTGTCTGCCCTATATACTTTTTAATGAATGTGCCGGGTCACAAAGTCAAGGTTTGAAAGTCAACTGAAAGTCAGATGTCAAAAGTCTAACTGACTGGACAGCAAAGCTGGTAATAATGCAGATACCACACAGCAAAAAAGCACTGCAATATATCTAGTTTAAATAATCAAATTTTGTCAGGATATTCAATAGTGTTGATTTTCAAATTGAACCTGCCCTGATAACAAATAGTCACTCAGCAAATTTAAAGTAAANAAAGCTGAAAAACAGGAAGATACTTATTAAGAAGTACTAAGAAGTATTGTATATTTTAGTAGAGATTACCATGAAATTATACTGGTAGGTGTGACAGATAAAAAAACATCATTATAGACTTCAGAATTCTATGGCTACTTTACACTTTCAATTTATCATCATAAATTACTAATATTTGTAAACAGTACTGAAATGAATAAGAGACAATTTGCCCTGCTTTCATAGATTGTGACAGTAGTGCACACAGGACACAATGCAATCACAACCAGTCACAATCTCAGCACACAATTGATTTTTAAGTACATCATCTATACTTAGCAGCAAGCTGGATAAAAACACCAAATTTTGCAGGTGTACATATATAGATACCTTTTGACATACTAAATCATACTAGCCTCCTAACCCTCTGGAGAATAACCCCATTTGGGCAAATAGTTCAAGATGGTCACCAATTTATGGAATTCTATTAAAAAAATGTACACATCTCGGATAATTCTCCATAAAGAAACTTACTTTTGGTGTCTTTGCAATTGTCTGCCCTATATACTTTTTAATGAATGTGCCGGGTCACAAAGTCAAGGTTTGAAAGTCAACTGAAAGTCAGATGTCAAAAGTCTAACTGACTGGACAGCAAAGCTGGTAATAATGCAGATACCACACAGCAAAAAAGCACTGCAATATATCTAGTTTAAATAATCAAATTTTGTCAGGATATTCAATAGTGTTGATTTTCAAATTGAACCTGCCCTGATAACAAATACTCACTCAGCAAATTTAAAGTAAAAAATCAAACATGAGCTAAGGTCTTAGAAAATACCTCTAAACATTTGTCATGGGGAAAAAAATTAACCTATTAAAAAAAAAATTATAAGCTCTGAAGTCAGGTAAAAAAATGTGGAACTCTGTGGATCCCTGGAAACAGATCATGTCTGAAGACAATAAAGAAATCAGACCTTTCACATAAATAATCCAATCATACCAATTTTCGTTATGAAGCTGGCTAATCAACACATAGCCAGGCAGCAAATTTTATGTAAAAACAAAAAGAGCTTTGCTCTCATGGGGCAAAAACTTAAACAAAAAGACATGACACTTGAAAAAAAAAAGTAATCAAGAAGTTATGCAAAAATAATTTAATCATGCTGATTTTCCAAAGGAACCTCCTTTATTAACAAATACAGCCGGCCAGAAAATTTGTAGTTAAATGGGAGCTTTTAATGTGACCTATTTTACTGCTGCAGTGTTTTTTCATGACAAGTGCACAATTTCAAATAAACATATCCTGCATGTATATATGAACATTACACAAATAATGTAAAAGTCAATTATCAGTGGATTTAAAAATCCACAATAAAAGCAATCAAATAAAGCATGGCATGAATGTTTTTGACTCTCTGAATCCAGGCCAAATCCCAGTAACAGTAACCATTTTTGATCAGCCACTATTTAGTACAGTGAGTGCAATTATAGTAATTAATGAACAAAGTCTCAAGGTGAAGGGGTACATTTTAATACTTTGGGGGGGGGGGGG
>NW_019776003.1:93807-112246 GCF_001039355.2 Lingula anatina | reverse complement strand
AAGACCTATAAGATAAAACAGAAACTGAATATTCTCTTTTGAAAGATCAAAGATGTAAGGTTGCAAATGGCCTAAATCCAAGTAGGTCTTTTTGACTTCAGTGCTGTCAAATCAGGTTACTGTTTTGTTGTGTCTGATTGCAATGTACAGTGAAAAGGCCAACAAGCCATGCCATGCTGAGCTGGATGTTCAGAGAGAATTCTTGCATTGATCACCAAAGGGTTGCCATACAGGTGGGCAAGTTGGGCAAGGCAGCCATATTAATTTTTTTTTAATCTCAGAAACTTAATTATACAACAAAACACTCAATCAGCAGGGATCCTGAGCCACCTTAGGATCCAGAAAATCCTGGAATTCCACAATTTTTTTTTTTTTTTTTTTTGTCAAATGGGTAAATTCTCCAAAGATCGAGCTATTATAACTTCATTTTGATTTAGTATGCCAAAAGATATTTGGTACAATATTTGGTGATTTTATCTGTTAAGGCTTGATTTGGAATTTCAAACAATTTGCAATGTGCCTCCTCTGTCAGATTTTCATAATGAAAAGTTCAGACGAAGTCACCCTACTAATCGGATGGTAAGAATTAATCAGTACACATGTATACTTTTCAATAGTTAATCAACTGAAGAAAAATGAAATGAAGCTCAGTATTTCTCTCCTTCATACAAAGAAGATCTCCATAAACAGTCCCGAGGTGGTTAAATCGAGGGAAGTACACCTGTGCCCTGCATCCGATCTCCAGTGTCACTGCAATACTTGTTATTAGAATGGAGCACGTGGCAGTTTTACCTGGCTTTCCAGTGTGCAAAAGAAGCCATTCGTGTGTGAGACGTCATCAATTAGTGAGTATGGAAGCAGATCTCTATCGATGTATAATTTTCACGCGGCATTTTAAAGTCATCTGATAAAAATCGATCTCTGAAGTTTCAGTGTAACTAACGTTACATGGGACACAATGAAGAAAAATCCACCTTGTTAAGCAAGAAATGTGAAATTCTTAAGAAAACTGATATTAGCATAGACTTCATGACACAAGCTAACCGACAGACTACTTTGGACGCATTGAAGAGTTTTAATATGGAAAGATAGGATTAAATGAAGTTTGCATTGGGCTGGGACACATCATGTAACGTTAGTGAAGGTAATTTTGTGATCATTTTTTATTTAAATAACCTTTCGCACATTCTGTTTCATATATTTTCTTGCAGTAGGCGTATTTCCTGCTTCAATTATCCATTCAAACCCTAAACAAACTGTTCCTAAAAAGCGGTAGGGTCGGAATTCCACAGAAATAGATGCCATTTTGATGGTAATTTTGATATATTTTCTTTTTCTTTTTTTTCCCTTGCAATGCTCATGCAGCTTCTTTGGTGTCATGAGAATTTGGTTGACTATCTAAATTTAAATTACATTCTTTTTATGCCCCCCCCCCCCCCCAGGGCAGTGTTTCGTAAATGAACTTCCTCCATATCTTCCCTCTGAAAGTGTTCTTTTAATTGGTCTCGTTTGGACATAGCAAGCCCAACAATATTAATAGATTTTTAAAACCTTTCATCAATGAAAGCTCACAACTAGGAGAAAATGCATTCAGTTTTCAAGGGGTTCAACGAATTTCCATTCATCCGTTGCACAGACAGCCCTGCACGGGCTTTGGTAAGGAACTGCAAACAATACAATGGACAACTCGGCTGTGACTTGTGTGTACAAAATTTGTTTGGTGCCTGAAACATTGAATTGGAAGAAAAAAAATACATTGTCAACAATTATTCTTTATTTTTTGATGCATATGTTTGTTTAGGACTGATTGTATTCAACAAAGTATATGTAAAACCTTCTTTTGTACTTACATATATATTTTTGCACAACAAGCTATATTTGCCGATATTAATGTATGTATCACCTAAATGCATCAGTTATAAACTCTACAAAAGCGCTTTAAATCCTGAATGATACCTTTCACTGCCTTTAACCTACAAGCAAAGAAAAATACTTTCAAATTTTCGTTGCTCAAGTCATGAGCTCATGGTCGAAAGAGGCCGTTATACTAAAATCGACAGAGATCAAAGGTTTTGCCCTTTATGTCTCAGACTAGGCATTCACACAGTAGAAGACGAAATGCATTTTTTACTTTTATGCCCCTCGTACGATGAATTCAGATTGAAATACTTTAGAACTGAATGGACATCCCGCTTTCCAAATAAATATTTGTTTACAACTATAATGTCTTACGAGAACGAAGAGAGTATTTTCTCACTGGCTAGATTTTTATTGAACGCCTTTACTCTAAGAAGTAAAATAGTAGATAACAATGTTAACCTTCCAGATATGTAAATGAAATACTTGTATATGTATGGTGTATTCATAATTTATTTCTGTATGTAAAGCCTTGATTGTATATGTCTTCTGTGTCTATACAGATTGTAATGTATTGTTGGCCAGAGGCCTTAAACTACAAAGAATAAATAAATCATCATCATTTTAAATTTACATATTTACAGTTAGGTGTATCAAGCAGACCCAGCAAGAAATGTTGTGATAGATCCAGATGGTAGAGTCTGGGAGAAGCCAGCTGTGGACCTCCCAGCTCAGTCCAGTATCAGTAGAGAATAGACAAAATCTTTGGCCGGACTACCCACTCTTTCCTACAAAGATTCAATACATGGACTAACTGGAGGAACTGCTGAAAAACTCAGGATGGCTGGCTATGTTTAAGGCAGGCAAGGTTACATCGAAACATCCACACACTTGAAAAAAAATCATTAATTCTATTCTCATTTAGTGAATTCAAATAGTCGATGCTTGGCATACCAAAACTTCCAGTGCTTCTAACTATCTGCAACCCTTTTTTGGGGAAAGGAGAGAGGAAAGCTTTTGATATATACATGAATTATGGCAATAGTGAATAGTACCTTTGGGCAGTCTTCGCAGTTGCAGAAAGAAAATCAAAAGTGATGGAACAATTTGTCTGCAATCTTTATAGCCAGAAGGAAGCTAGTAATGTCAATGAGGCCAGGTTCAACATATTTTGCCTCTTACCCAAGATGCTCTGATTTTGTATATTGAGAGATCAAGTTATCAAACAAAAATCCACAGATCTGATACCAAGCAGTGGATTGAAGCACCACATCCCAATGAAAGTGGGTGAGAAATAAAAAACAATGAACTTGAAGTAAAGTTCATTGGATAGCAAAACACTTTAAGGGGCTAGGTCCTGTGTCATCCACATTAGTTGAAAGTGTAGAGCTTCTAAAATGTGATTCAAAAAGGTGTTCAGGTCATGGATATTAATTGTCATGTTTACTGATTATCTGCATTCACAGTGAAAATTGTCTGGCCCTATGAATCTTTTAGCAAAAGTGCTTTTCTAGAAGTCTTTTCCCTTATTAGGTGAGGGACTATTGTTAGATATTTAAAAAAAGAATTTCCTATTGACTTGTTAAACATTTTTACATTGTATTCTTGAAGAAATTAAGACAGATTTTATTGACATTATATATATTTGAAGACAGAAATTTGGATATCTCTTATACGGATTTAGTGGAGTAAATATGTAGCTTATATCATTTATATCATTTAATTTTAGTACTTATGTGATATATTTTGAGTTTTTATATTTATCTTATCTTTATTGTTAATAGGCGATTGTGACAGAAGAAGTTTGGAAGAATGGAGATATCAAAAAGGTTTACTATGCTGAGGTGAATTCAAGATGTTTCCATGTTGTAGATATGAACAATATTATGTTCTTAAATATGAAATGTTTGTATTGGATTGTTGTTTCCATAAAAATTTGTTTTAATTGAGTGATAAGGCAAGGAATACATGTTGTTAAGGTTTGTAATTCAATGTATATGTAGGAAATTTGTAATGAGAAATTCAAATCAATGGAGATTTAAATCAAAACTAATTTAAAGAATTTAAGACAGTATTAAAAGTTAAATGTTTTATACTATGGTAGGGGAAGGAGATGGTGGCATGTGGTGGTATGCCAGAGGAAGGCTCGACTTCTACGTCGCGAAAGACAGGGAGGTTTTTTCGAAGCCAGCAGGGCCAGCGTACTAGGAATGCAAGCTATTGGAAGGGGGAACACTTCTGCTGAGCTTTCAGTGTACCTCTCCAGGCCGGCTCCAGTGGCAAACATTGATGCCTCCACACACAGGCCTTAGGCAACCGCGCCAGGGAGAGAGCTCAGGAGAGCATGACTAGCACTGCGCTTCCTGTGAAGCAGGTCCTCCGAGGGAGTGATGTCGATCCAGGGGAAATTGTGAACTGTGGGGTTACCATCGACAGTTCCTGGCAAACCAGAAACTTGTCTTAACATGGATTTGTAGCTGCAATTTCAGTGGATACGGGAGAAATTCTGGACCTTCACTATATGTGTACCATGTGTCAGACTTGACAATTTTCAAAAGCTGCCCCACACCACGGTGGAAGGGGTTGACTTTCAACTGAAACACTTCCAGGAGTGCCCTTACAACCACGAAGGCTTGACCCAGGCCATGGAAGCTGAGGGTGCCTCTGTTTTATACAGTCATTCCACGGAACTTTATTGGTTACGCTACAATCAATTTGTAGGGGATGAGGACAGCTCAGCCTTCCAGAGTGTCCATCTACAGCAGCCCTATGGTCCGGACATTGAGATTACTAAAGAAGATTGTACAGGACATATCCAGAAGAGAAGGGGCACTAGACTTTGGCCCTTAGTTGCCAGAAATAAAGGTAATAATAGTGAAAATACATTGAAGTAAAAAGTGCATTTGTACAGGACTGACTTATCTTCAATGCTATATCTCTTTTAAATCAGTTATTGCTTAAACTTTGAAAACATAACTTTATCCACGACTCCATGATATGTTGTTTTACCTCTCTGTGATAAGTGAAATTTGCAATCTGCTTCTTAACCAAAAAAAGCCACTCAGTAAATTTCAAGTAAAACAAAAATACAGTTGGACAGTTATGGGATATGTCATGTGCCTGACAGTAACGGCAACAGCAACAACACAGATAGACAGACCAATGAGAATATATACAAACACTAACAAAGACCTACATTTACATAACATATTTTGATAAATAGGATTATTGCTCTTATATTTTTCAGATAATATTACAAATGAAGTTACAGAAACAAGTGCACCCCTTGTAACATGCTTACAACCAAAAGACTTGTTGCAGTATATATCAGATAAGTACGAAGACAGAATACTATGTTTTGCTCCATCAGAAAATCAACATCCTGAATCTTCATTGTAAGGCCCTATCTATTAACACCCTTTTTAAATCCAAATGGAACAAGTCAGACATGCATGCAAAGGACGCAACACTAGGTAGACCTACATATCCTGCTACATTCCCTGTATGTGTCATATACCTATCTCAGAAGATAAGATAATTATTTAGGTAATTTGCATAAACTGAGGGCAGTCACACTGTACATATCTATAGTGTTTGCAAAGATAGAATGTATCTTGTTCCTTGTTTTTTTTTCTTAAACTATCATTACAAAAAATCCAAGCAAACAACTCAAACATCCTCTGCAATCATATATGACTGTAAAACAAGGTAAATAAAGAGTATGGTTCACCATGATCCAACATGCAACAATGCAAGAAAGAATATTCTAAATCATGCACCACCTATACGCATGATGAACTATGCCATATGACTTAATGCCATCTTTCAATTGGTATTGGTAGTATTAGTACATCTGTTGAAATATAACTATATTATGTGGCCATTTTCACTGAAAGTACATCCTCGAACATGAATCATGTAATAATAATTATACACATAGGGAACATTGGCAAACAAATGTCAAGTTGCTACTGTGAACACCACTTTTTCCAGGTGCCTCTGCAATCAACTGGGTCCAGGGGAATAAAGTTTCTATGGAGTTAAAGCCATGTTGGGAGTCTTCTGGTGACATCTCCAGACACCTTCTTGACCACAAGTGGCTGACTGGGAACAGTGGTTTTGTTACAGGACACACATTATCTTAAAGGGATAACAACTGTTTTTATAAGATGAATTTTCTACAATAAATTTACTGAAAGAGGTCATGAATGTAGGAATGGATTCATTAACCATAGGTATAAGTATGGGAAAATTGTCGTTTGCCCCAGGAAAATCTGTTTTTTTTTTTTTTTTTTTACCAAAAGGAACAGTTGTTATCCCTTTAATAATTAAAGAAATCAATTGTAAGCAAAATTCCAAATCATGGTTTACTAGCTGGCAAGAGTCCCACCTACTTTGGTGACTGGACTGTGACAAATAAATCCAAATGTACTTACATTGTGGGGGATACTGCTTTGACTTCTAAGACTGACGCTATTCCCAGACTGAAAGAAAAAACACTGTTAACTTTGCTAAATCTGTTTCAATATTTATGGTACTTGCAAATGTAAACCCTTAAAGCAGTAAAAAACAGATCAATATTAATATCTGTATCTATATTAAGCTATATTAGGCACATCAGTTGGCTGTAACTACTTGAAGTGTACTTTTGTGATGTAATGTGAGGGAAGTGGGGAAAATTACAGTAACTGGTCAAACCAAAAATTACTTAAACCCAAAAGAAACACAAGAGGTGATTACTGGTGAGCTTTTCTTCATGGAGAAAGTGAAGGAGACCATGTAATTACCTGTTACCATGGTTTCCATTTCTGGCTTTTCACATTCCATTTATCATAAAACTTACCACATTTCATGTTTTGTGCATGAGCATGATTTTAGCATTCTTCACGTGAATATTTACTGCAAGTTTTTCTATCAGAGGTACCGAGTGATTCAATCTATTATAAGCTTCCATGTTTTTGTTATATGTTTTGTTATATGCTATTATGACTAGCAACCCAAACATGCCACCATGTTTAATTACATGAAAGACACATTAAAATGATGAATTATGCATACGCAAAGGCCATTGCAACTAGTTTGTATTGCCGCAAATAATACCCTCGAAACAAATGGTGATTTCGCAATTAGCACACAGTCGCAATTTGCGAGGCTTTCGAGATATGGGATAGCGAGGAATTGCCATGCTTGCGCCCGCTTTCGAGATATGGGGTCCTGTTGTAACTTGTAGAAGTTATATGCTAGTGCAAAGAATACAGATTCTTCTATTGAATTTACATTTATAAAAAAATTTAATTAATTAAAATAATTAAAAGACATTAACGATGTAATTTTATTTGTCAAGACAGCAATATTGCCACAAATCAGGCACATAAAGGCAAAAAAATATCATATGTAATCACGACAGAAAAGGAACAGGTAAGCAAATTCAGCATACCAACGTAGTAAGCCGTGACTAGACACGCCCTGTAACTTACAAGGCTACATTTGTGCTATCACTGTTAGATCTAGGCCTAGGCTAAGTGTAGAGAAAACACAGCGACAGTGCATAAACTTACGTTAGACTCCTGTCGTCAACGCCCATGTTTTTGCCGTACGTTCTGTCCTATCTTCTCCTATAACCAAGGACCTCATACCAGGCACGGCTGGCAGATTAACTGAGTGAGACAAGTGCAGAAAACTAGCACGAGAGGCTCCATAATTCACGTTTTGAATCTCGTAAATTGTCGAACCTGACGCAAGGTTAGCCAAAGACTCCTCGGTGTCTCAACCGTGATTGTGTTTTACCTTGCACCTGCCTTTCGGCGGTCTTTCGCGCTTCTGCTTCGTCGGAGCTCATTTGCGCATATCTTTTTTTTTTAAGAACTGCATTGTTATTTATTAATTTTGCCTAGGCCTATTTGAAAATCCAAAGTAATTTTAAGAGAAAAAAAAACTCCTTTATGCTCCATGTATTCCCCATGTGAAATAACGGGGGCGTCTCGATAGTCCGAAGGTTCATTGGTCCGAAAAACGGTAACATTTTCATCGATTTTTTAATCAAGGGTTCATTGGTCTGAAGGTTCTGTAGTGAACATTCGGACCAATGAACCTTCGGACTATTGAACCTTCAGACTATTGCTACGGCCCCGAAATAACACAGAATATTGGAAAAATTGAGAACGAATGAAATATTCAAAAAATTTAGAATACAACAAGATATTAAAGAGACCTCCTGGTAAAGAGAAGCAATAAGGAACGGATTATTATATCTTTTGATTGATTTATTTAGGCCTATTTATTCGAAAGATGCGCCGCATTGCCAGTATCAAAGGAATTATTGTAACATGTAACCGCTGGGGTAAAGCTCTGAAACCCTAAAAATAAGAAACCGTTCACTTCAACATGGCTTGGAGATCTCTGGCCTGCATGAATTCTGTCCCTGATATATAGCCTATTTATAATCCCTTCTCCAAGGTGGCTGAGAGCATAAGACCACTGGGGGGGAAATAAAATCCTTTGTATTTGACGCGATGCAAGGCCACGTCAGAAAAAACAGATAAATAAATAAATAAAATGAATGAATAAATAAATAAATAGATAAAAATAAAAATAATTTCTTGTGACTTATACAAGGAAAACGAAGCCATGCCCGGGCATGTACAGTATGTGATTTGTGGATGTAGGCTTACAAGTGCTTGCCAGGAAAGTAGATGTTGTAAATCATTGGCAATTCATTTAGAGGTAAATTATAATATTAAGGCTTAGATTAAACATCGAATCTTAATACAGGGACGGGTTGAGCAATGATTTTTAAATAACCTTTGTATAACACAAAATTTAGAAATTAATAATTGTGCCAAAGGGACAGAGTTGGAAAAGTCGGCAGTAGTTTCAAAAATTAAAATAAAATAATAATAAAAAACAATGCCTCTTAGGACATCTTTTATTTAAAGGACGTATGTAATACATGTTCTGTGTTCAAAATGCACTGAACGCGTAAAACGAATACCTGTGTCAGCTATGATTGTCATCACGCACATCTATGAGTGGCCAAGGCAGAGATATGACTAACTGTGATTATGCAAATCACTGCATTCCACGGAAATAAATATGTTTATTGATAGTTAAAATAAAAGAAACATTGGTAACTCCGTGTTTAAGATATTGCGATATGTTTGGTGTGTTGCCCAACCGGACCCAGGCTTAGAGGTAAGTTTGACGACAACACCGTAATTTGGGATGGGGGAGAGGCGGGATAAGGGGGGGGGGGGGGGGGTAAGGTGAGGTATCAAGCATCGGTGGTTCAGTGGTAGAATGCTCGCCTGCCACGCGGGCGGCCCGGGTTCGATTCCCGGCCGATGCAATAATGTTTTAACTGGTTTGATTTTTTTATCTCCGACAAAGAAACAAAGAAACAAGCAAAAATTGCTGATAACAAGGAACAATCCACTCAACAAGCGACATCATCTGGTTGCCTTGTCAGTAACTGTAGTAATATGATCCGTATTATTTTTGCTCTCCCATATTTTAAAACATGTTATTTACATTATGTTATTTACGTATATTTTCAAATATGTATTTTAATAAGTGAAAACTTGTGACGCACACTACACGATAAGTGTTGAAAGCGGTTTATTTGAATGGTAGCAGTAGAAAGAGGGGGCGGGGGAAGGAGGAATTTCAAAGGACAGGTCTTTCTTAGTTCATGAGTAGTTTTTACTTAAAGATAACGAAGTCATTCATTTCATACAATAAATTATATCTTTAAAATAAAAGTCCTGAATTGAGAAAGTTTGTTTCGGGTGGAGAATTCAGGGGCGGATTGAGACCGTCTTCAGGGTTTTCCGGAAGACGGTCAGATTTTCAAGTTAACATTGACGAGTATCTAATTTTTTCTGTCGGAAGACGGTCAAAACTGGAGGATGCATCAACAAAAATAATTTGGAAGACTACCAGAAACAATCTCTGGATCCGCCCCTCAGTTTCACGCACAAATAAAATCAATGTATTAGCACAGCCGTTTTTATGAGAAGGCTGAGACACCAGTCAAGCGAATCCTTACTACATTAACATAATTTTGCTGTCACCCCCTCCACCCGTTTATTTATTTATTTATTTATTTATTTATTTATTTATATCTAACAGAAAACTCCATCGCAACTCAATCGCAATGTTATCGTCCAATACCAGTATATCAATGAGCTACTGTCTTGCACGGTATTTACAGGTCGATCAAGGAAAGAAAATCCCAAGTAGCGTTTTAATAATAATAATAATAATAATAATAATAATAATGTCAAATAAGCCTATTAAAAAGTGAAGGTCTTGGGTTGCCGGACCAGGGTAGAAATAGTGCTGCGATCACTGTCTTCATTAAGGCTGTGGTGCCGAGGGAACACACTTGATGTGCGCCCCCCTCTCCTGCTCAGGGCTGACGTAGTTGACAGTGTAAGAGTTCCTCCCCCCCTCCCCCCACACACATCCCGCTCCTACGCCTGTGTATCAAAATATTGTTGGCTTGTTCAACAAATTTTTAGGGAGAGTCAGATGGCATAGAGAGGTGTCAAGTTGTCTGCAAGGTGCTACACGGTAAAAGTGGAAGTGTGGGCTATTTTTACACTTTTCTAAAAGATTTTAATAGATTCTGAATACAACAGCTGTACGCTGTCTTTATAATTTTCTGTTAAATTATTACCTCTCTCTCGTCGGTCTCCCAGCAAATGTTCCACGCCAGAAAACTTCAATAATGTTTTTTATAGCTAACAACTATATTTTATCTAATATTATCAATTTTTTCATTTTCGGGTAAATAAAAAGTGGCTTTCATGGGTTACAAATATACCCTAATTAAAGTTTGAAAATGCATAATAACAGTGAATGATTCTTAAATAAATTGACTGGTTAGTGCTGAGGGAACGCATTCGCCCCACTGTGACGCAGTTGGTTGTGAAAGAGTTAAGCGCCCCCCCTCCTCCTCCCCTCTCGCCCTATCCCGGCTCCTCACCCTGAGCTTCAGAGATAACTTGATATAAACATCTACACTATGGCATACCCTTGTCGTTACCAGTTACTTGAAACGGCAAGGGTTAATTGCTATTAAGATCTGAAGTTCAGGGTGCGCCTCCTACACCTGCGTGTCAAAACTATCGTTGGCAGGTTCATCTTCTGCCGGGAGTTGAACAGTTAACGTGATCAACAAATTCTTAGGGAGAGACAGATGGCATAGAGAATTATCATGTTATCTGCAAAGTGCTACACAGTGAAACTGGAAAAGTGGGCTATTTTTACACTCTTCTCAAAAAGCATATAAGACTCTGATTATAACAGCTCCACGCTCTCTTTTTATTTTGCGGTTCAATGGATAACTCTCTCTGTCGTCCGTCTCTCCCTAAAATGTTCCACTCCAGAAAAAATCAATAATGCTATGGGAGAATTGTACAGGCAATTGACCTACATTCTCCACTGCAGTTATTGGCGCTAGTTTAACAATGTTATGACTTGGACGTGATAACGTGATTCACGCCTGTGATATGAAGGTTTATAATTTATATAAATAAATTAATTAACAGGGCATGTCGATCAAATGATTGGAATTTATGAGTGTAGTGGGACTTGCTATTTACAAAAATGAAAGAAAAACTGCATACATCTCAAAAACAGAAAAAGAATGCATTTTTCTCTTATATGCAAATTAGATTGCCTGTAGTAATATAAGGCTGTCCGGAAGTCATGCTCACATCAGAGATTTCAAATAGTGATGATCTTGATCATCTAAGCTATCTTCAATTTTTTTTTATTTAATAAAAATAATATAGATTTGAAGCTACCAAATGTAATTTCCTCCAAGAAATAAAACAATTTCCTTCTCATTATAAATCATTGCTCGAATCGCCCTTCGGATGAATTTTGTAACAGCTGGAAGGCTGAGTATGGCTTTTGTACGAGAGCCCCGGTAGATATTAATAATCAACTTGATTCTGCATTTATAAAGAATGATCTTGTACTAAGAACTAAAGTACCAAGAGAAGTGCATTAAAATTCCTTTATTGATATTCCTTAGAAAAATAAAATGCAAAAAAGGTTTGTTTTGGCCTACAATTAACAGCCATGTTACCTTTGAGCACAGAAAAATACGAAAACAGTAGGAAAAAAGGGGGGGGGGGGCACGCCGGAAATACCAGGGAAGTATTTCCACGAANTTGGTAAACCTGGCCTTGACCTATGCGGCAATCAGCATGACGTACCGAAAAATACTAAAACGAAAAAAAAAAAAAAAAAGAAAAAAAAGAAGGAAGTAAATTATATATGAAAATGAGCAGAAATGGCCAAACACTGATAGAATATTATACTTGTGTCTGAAATAAATGCTAGTTAGAGAAGTTACAGTGGAAATTTTAAGGAAAAGCTTTTAGATTTTTTTAAGTGAGAAAATTCGGCAAAGAATGAAAAGAAAAACATGACAAATAATGAAAAAATGTTGCAGAAATTCTGATCTAGTTTGATTATTTGATAAATGGAAAGACATTTAGCAAGTGACAGTTTGGGGTCATTCAAAGGTAATGCAGGCAAATTTGAAAAAAATATAAAGATTTATTAAAAAGGAAAAGAGGGCTCCTCACACTAGGAAATAAAAAATGATGAAATAAGTATGTTTCAAAGTTTTGGATATCATTTGAGGTAAACTGATTGGAGCAGACACAGCAGAAATTTAAATGAAAAGCATGTGCAGTTGTCTGTTATCATCAAAAATACTATTTAATTATACAATCTTTCAGCAAAGCATTTCATAAAAGAAAGCATAATCCATTAATTTGGAGGTAATCAAAATTTATATACTTGTATATTTTAAATTGGAAAATCTACTTGTTAATATCATTCCATTTTTTCACAAACTTTTTTTAGTTTTCTTTCTCAAAATTTAAGTGAAAAGAAAAAAATTAGAGAAAAAGAGCAACAATTTAACACACATTTTTTCCTGAAAAACATCCTTTATTAAAGTGAAATAATGAAGAATATATATTATATTGGCATGCATGTACTCAAAACCAAAAATACTTTTTCATTAGTATCTTTAAATCAAAAGATGTATTTATAGGATATTGTATTAAAACAAACTGCTATTTTAGATTTTCATCTGGAATCTTCATATCAACTCCACTGTTACACTGACAAATATTTTGTATGGGTTTGATATATCACTTCATATTAAAATTTCAACATAACTACCAACATTTATTCTGCTTTGTGCTAGATACATGTATATTCCCACCCAAGCTTTGCCTCATCTGTGGAATGATCATCAAGAATTTTATGCTCAAAAATCTTTGGTCTCATAAATCTGTATTATACCCCATTCACACTACAGTCATTTATTCGAATAAATAGCAAATTACATCCCGATTTGAATAACTGTATTAGTCTGAACGCATGAGGATTTTTGTTAACCGGATTTTCAAAATCCTGCTAGCGAGCTGGATTTTCTTCAGCGATTCGAATAACTTACCAGAATCAACACCTGTACAGATCTTACTGCGCATGTGTGCAGATAAGTGCGGGTTTCTATGAACGATTGTTTATTACATTAGCGATTGCGATAAACGTATTTGGATGTCACCACTCACTACAACATGGGGAAACATAAGCTTATTTTGCTATCTAATACGTCCCAGGAATGCTGGAATTTCTTTTGAGTTGCATTTGTCATCACAAAAAAACAAAACGCAAAAGCTGTGTATGATTAGAGCCATAAATGGCGCCATACTTTTGTTGGTATTTTGAGTTTTCCTCGCATGCGCGAGTGTTCAAAACAGGAAGTTAAACCTTACATTTTCAACGTGGGATTCTGTTTCGCTTTGCGTGTGTGAACGCAATACCGAATCAAATTCCTCACGAAAAATTCGAATTATAGAAATGCGCACTTTGCAACTGTAGTGTGAATGGGGTATTAGTGAATAAAACACAGTGTCGTAATCATTTTCTGTTACTGAAGGACATAGTTCTTTATGGACAGTGATCTCTGATGACTGGCTGTCTGCTACCCCATTGGAGTGAGTGGGGCTGGTAATGTCCTTTTTTAGAGGGATTAGCAGGTTCTAATCCTATTAGGGGGATTAGCAGGTTCTAATCCTTTTTAGGGGGATTAGCAGGTTCTAATTCTATTATATTGTCATACATTGGGCTGGAGAAATTGGACGGTTTGTTGTGGTCTTCAAAATTCTCCGTTTTGTTGTACTCTGGTTCCATTGCATCCTATGAGAAAATAGACGAGCACTTTAGACCAATAAATAAAAAGAACATTTCCAGTTAATGAAGCATAAATATAAAATGTTTTCACAGGCAATTTGTAAAAAACAAACAAACAAACAAACAAACACCCCCACCCCCCCCAAAAATACAAGAAGATGAAGCTATACACATACAATATATATGCAAAATACTGAAAACTTCAAAGTTCCAAATCTTCTGTCTTTTGTATCAACTGAGTATCCGAATCAACCCTCAAATCTTTTACTGATCACATTTCTATACAATAAGTGACTATGTTTACCCCATTCTGTGCCACAGAGCTGTCATAAATAAAGTCTGGCATAATGATGGCCACAACATTTCCCCCATGGTGAGCCACCGTTCCTGCAGGTGCCCCAGTCTGAACTCACCCCCAGCCACTGGAATGCAGGGCCTTGCTCATACTGAATTCATAGCAACAACTATTTACCATTTCCATAAAAGTATGAAATTTGATAAAATTTCTTCAAATAAAGAGTGACAAAAATTACTGACTTAAGATAAAATTTGCAAAAAAAAAAAAAAAAAAAAAAAAAAAAAAAAAAATTATTCCACCATTTCAGCCATGCTGCATTTTTTCTTTAATACCAATTCATAAACTTTGGTAGATTTAATTACGCCGCGGGGTATCCAGGGCACAGACCGTGATCACAAGATACAGAAAATAGATTTTTAGATTTTTAGAAAATAGATTTTCCGTGTGAACGGAGCTTTAGCTTTTGCCTCGGTTTTAATTTGTGACAGCAAGTGCAAGTCAAAAGAAATTCCAGCTTTCTTGAAACATATCAGATGGAAACATAAGTTTATGTCTTCCCATGTTGTAGTGAGCACTGACCTCCAGATACATTTGGTGCAATCACTGAAGTAATGAAGAAGTGTTCTTTGATACCCACACTGGCTACACACCCTGGGAGTCTCTTCACATTGATTGATATCTGCAACAGAAATAAAAATATCTTACTGAATGCTATTTGAATACTGCACTTGATTTTATGAGATGGGCTTATGTAATCTGAAAGAAGCTGATCAGTTGACTGTGACTAATGAAAAGTATTTTTTTGAACAATATATTTAAGACATATTACATTGCAAAACCTGGCAAATTACACGACTTAAAATAGTTAAACATTAATAATTCTGACAAATCTTGTCCAATATTTCTGACATTTGTACAAATGATGCTTAAAAACAATAAAAATCTGAGATAAGCAGATCCGTTGTCTGTGTAATGAAAGGCATTTTTTAAGACAATTCAGTTGTGAAAAGTAAAAATAAAATTTCAAAAATATACTAAATTCTCCTAATAAATATAGTTAAAGATAAATAATTTTGTCAATTCCATTGGAAATTTTCATCAATTTGGAAATAAAACAACCTAAACAAGTATGGAAATCAGAGATAGCCTTATCACTTCACTGTGTTTAATTTTAAGTGTCAGGTTTATTGGATATTGATAATCAGAAGATTGAAAATTAACCAAAACAAATATTTCAATATTGTAATGTATTATTTACTCTCAAAGAAAACAGCAAATGTGTTGATTTGAGGTTGTTTGTGTAAGAGGCTGCAAATTACCTTCAACTGTCATCTGGAAAACAATATATACCCATACAAGACTTCTCCTTACTACCAATGTCAGATGTAGATTACTCCTTACAATGGGTTTCTAGAAGGGGTTTTTGTTATCACAATAGTTGACAATGTCCTAAATCTTGCCAAATATCATGCATTGTACACAAGGATAAGGCATAGTACTGCTCTTGGTACTACCTTTTACTGCCTGCTTTTTCATTGTAAGGGTACTCTGGAACAAGAACAATATAACTGAAAGAACTGAAAATTACATGGAAAAGAATGGCAAATTCAATGACTTAAAATAGTTAAACGTTATTAATTTAGTCAAATCTTGTCCAATATTTCTGAAATCTGTACAAATGATGCTTAACAACAATAATAATTTGTGATAAGCTGATCAGTTGACTATGTTTAATGAAAATTGTTTTGGGGGACAATATATTGGGGAAAACTGAAAATTACATTGAAAAGACTGGCAAATTCAATGACTTAAAATAGTTAAACATTAATAATTTTGTCAAATCTTGTCCAATATTTCTGAAATTTGTACAAATGATGCTTAATAACAATAAAAATCTGTGATAAGCTGATCAGCTGTCTATGTTTCTTTTTTTAAGTGTCAAGTTTATAGGAAATTCATCATCAGAAGAGTGAAAATTAACCAAAACAAATATTTCAATATCGCAATATATTACTTACTCTGAAAGAAAACAGCAAATGTGATGATTTGAGGTTGTTTGTGTAAGAGGTTGCAAATTACCTATAACTGTCATTTGGAAAACAATATATACCCATACAAGACTTCTCCTTACTACTGATGCCAGATGCAGATTACTCCTTACAATGGGTTTCTGCAAGGGGTTGTTGTTATCACAATAGTTGACAATGTCTTAAATCTTGCCAAATATCACATATTGTACACATGGATAACACAAAGTACTGCTCTTGGTGCTGTCTTTCACTGCCTGCTTCTTCATTGTAAGGGTACTCTGGAACAAGAACAATATAACTGAAAGAACTGAAAATTACACTGAAAAGAATGACAAATTCAGTGACTTAAGTTAAAATAGTTAAACGTTAATAATTTTGTCAAATCTAGACCAATATTTCTGATATTTGTACAAATGATGCTTAACAACAATAAAAATCTGTGATAAGCTGATCAGTTGTCTGTTTCTAATGAAAAATGTTTTTTAAGACAATATATTTTGGAAAACTGAAAATTACATTGAAAAGACTGGCAAATCACAGCCCTAAAAATAGTTAAACGTTAATAATTTTGTCAAATCTTGTCCAATATTTCTAAAATTTGTACAAATGATTCTTAACAACAATAAAAATCTGTGATAAGCTGATCAGTTGTCTGTATCTAATGAAAAGTCTTGTCTTCGGATGACATATATTTGAGAAAACTGAATATTACACTGAAAAATAACAATGCAAAATTCCACAACTTAAAATAGTTAAATGTTAATAATTTTAAAAAAATTGTCCAATGTTTCTGAAATCTGTACAAATGATGCTTAACAACAATAAAAGTCTGGGAAAAACTGATCAGTTGTCTGCGTCTTTTTTTAAGTGTCAAGTTTATGGGAAACTGATATCATCACAAGAGAGAGAACTAACCAAATCAAATATTTCGATATTGCAATGTATTATTTATTCTGAAAGAAAACAGCAAATATGATTGAGGTTGTTGATGATTTGAGGTTGTTTGTGTAGGACGCTGCAAATTACCTTCAACTGTCATCTGGAAAACAATATATACCCATACAAGACTTCTCCTTACTGCCAATGCCAGATGCAGATTACTCCTTACAATGGTTTTCGGGAAGGGGTTGTTGTTATCACAATAGTTGACAATGTCTTAAATCTTGCCAAATTTCATGTATTGCACATATGCATAAGACATAGTGCTGCTCTTGGTGCTGTCTTTCACTGCATGCTTTTTCATTGTAAGGGTACTCTGGAACAAGAACAATATAACTGAAAGAACTGAAAATTACATGGAAAAGAATGGCAAATTCAATGACTTAAAATAGTTAAACATTAATAATTTTGTCAAATCTTGTCCAATATTTCTGAAATTTGAACAAATGATGCTTAACATCAATAAAAATCTGTGATAAGCTGATCAGTTGACTATGTTTAATGAAAATTGTTTTTGGGGACAATATATTAGGGAAAACTGAAAATTACATTGAAAAGACTGGCAAATTCAATGACTTACAATAGTTAAACGTTAATAATTTTGTCAAATCTTGGCCAATATTTCTGAAATTTGTACAAATGATGCTTAACTACAATAAAAATCTGTGATAAACTGATCAGCTGTCTATGTTATTTTTTAAGTGTCCAGTTTATTAGAAATTCATCATCAGAAGGGTGAGAATAAACCAAAACATATATTTCAATATTGCAATGTATTACTTACTCTGAAAAAAAAAAAAAAAAAAAAAAAACAGCAAATGTGATGATTTGAGGTTGTTTGTGTAAGATGTTGCAAATTACCTATAACTGTCACCTGGAAAACAATATATACCCATACAAGACTTCTCCTTACTACCGATGCCAGATTACTCCTAACAATGGGTTTCTGGAAGGGGTTGTTGTAATCACAATATTTGACAGTGTCCTAAATCTTGCCAAATATCATGTACTGTACACATGGATAAGACATAGTGCTGCTCTTGGTGCTGTCTTTCACTGCCTGCTTTTTCATGGTAAGGGTACTCTGGAA
>NW_019776003.1:48016-80622 GCF_001039355.2 Lingula anatina | reverse complement strand
GGGGGGGGGGTAGGGGGTTGACACAGCAGCAGTCACGTGTCGCTCTCGGCCCACGTTTATTAGACCCCTTTCCCATACCTAGATCGATCTAGCAGGATCGACCCATCTCCGAGGGGTTTCTCGCTCAATTGCTTTCAGCTTAAGCGGCTTAGATGCCTGGCACGCTTACTGCTAAACGATAGTTAACCCCTAGCAGATTAAGTAAGCGTGCCTGACACCAGAGCCGCTTAAGCATCATTATTTATTTATTTATTTATTTATTTATTTATTTATTTATTTCATACTCACATACACATCTTCAGATTGACGGAGCGGCCAAAAAGACAATCACGCACAGACAGCTCAAGGACTATGTCCGGCGAGTGACCAGTGGTCTGGCGAGGGCAGGGCTGAGGAAGGGTGACGTGTTTTGTATTTATACACCTAACTGCCCAGAGTACATTATAACCTACCTGGCCGTGATCAGTGCAGGGGGAAGCTTTACCACAGTCAACCCCGTGTACACATCGTGTAAGCATTTATGATGATAATATTGATAATTTAATTAGCCTTTTAACATAAATTGTTGACATTGTTGCTCAGAAAAGATTTATGGTGATAGTATTGATTATTTAATTAGATTTTTACATAAAATGTTCAGTTGTGTTATGCTATAAGAATAATGCAGTGATTCACCAATGCCAATTTTCTTGGTCTTCAAGGAGAGTATGTAATGCTTCCAGCGCTTTTCCTCCGTTTCTCTTTAATAGACTTTATTTTAAAAAGATGATTCACCAGGACAGCCTCATTCCTTTATGAAATCGAAATATTGGAGGGAAGGAACAATTTTAAATACTAACTGTTGATTGAAGTCAACTTGAGAAGAAGGAAGTTTCCTAGCCTCAGTCCAGCCCACGCATCTATGGACTATTATTCTCCACTTTGCTTCTTTTTTGTCTTTCTATTTCGATCACCGCCCCCTATCCGAATTTTAATTTGACTCATTTCCTTACAAATGACAAATATAATCTGATACAGGCTTAAGGAAGTAATAAAACTATTATTTACAGGACCTGTTGTATTGACTCTACAAATTCGCCAAGTCTGTTTCTTTTTCTATTTTTCAGATGAACTGGATACACAGTTAAAGAATTCCCAAGCAAAGTACATTCTCACCATACCCAGCCTAGTGAAGAATGCACAGGTCGCCGCCGGACACAGCGGGAACGTTAAAGTAAGAACATAAGTTATTATTATTATTATTATTATTATTATTATTATTATTATTATTATTATTATTATTGAGAGAGAGAAAGACGAATGGATGAATGGAGGGAGGATATTAGCCACATGGAATCGAGTTACTATTATCTTACAAGAACTGGGATAGTTTAAAGGAATTCTAGTCACTAATAAAACCTGGCTACTGCGTGTTTTTATCAAATAGAAACTTGTATTTTTATCACTTGTCTCTCAATCTTTGTTTCAGGAAATCTTTGTTATCGGGGAGGCGCCAAACTGTCGCTCGTTCTCAGAGTTGATGAACGACCCTGGGGACGCGTACCCCACCAACCTAACTTTCAATCCCATGGAAGACGTGTGTGCCATACTGTACTCTAGCGGCACTACAGGGCTACCCAAAGGAGTGATGTTGACACATTACAGCGTCGTGGCTAATATTTTACAGTAAGTACTACTAGAGCTCATTGTTTTTAACGGAGATCGTGGCTGAAATCTTAATATTGCGTACAGCAGTGCTGTTTTAGTGTTTATTTCTTCCTTCTGTATGCCACACTTTAATTTTAATAAATCAGTGGCACTCATGGAACAAGCCTGCTACGTGCACATTTGAGGAAATGTTGAGTCGTCACGAACGGCTTTGCATGGCATCTTTTGTGGTTCATCTTCTAATGATAATCTGTCGAAATAAACCTTTCATTATGTTAAACTTTGAAACACTTGCCCCCCATTTGCTAATGTATGAACACGTTTTATTAATATCATCAATGGATTTATTACTACATATATAGTCTGTCTTATAAGACAGTTCATCGGCTTATTTTTTTTTAACTGAAAGAGAAAAAAAAAACATTCCCGTTTCAGAATGCAAGGCAATGCCATAGTCCGCCCCCCGGGATCAGACAGATCGATGTCCGTATTGCCACAATTCCACACATATGGTCTCCACTCCGTGTGTATGTGGTTATACACTGGGCAGTGCATGGTCATCTTGCCTCGCTTCGAGCCCGAGTTATACCTCAGTTGCATTCAGGAATACAAGGTAGATATGCAGCGCAGACCTGTAGTTAGTCATCTTAGGGACGGTTCCTTTTTTTGTAAAGGTGTACTGTTTTTTACCTCCTTAGTTGATCAAACCCGAAAAATGGAGCAGAACCTGGAACTTAGGTCAATTTTTTATTTTTTCAAAACTCAAAGCGTACAATAGAAATATATGCACTTCACACACACACACACACACATTTGTACTCGTATAGAACCCATTGCATTTATAATTTGATTTAGGGCAGACCTTTTCCATCCAAAAGGGAGGATCTTTCGAATCCTCAGCCCCCCCTTCCCCCAACTCCTCCCCGCCGATGAATTGCATTTTATATAGATTTCTGTTTGTAAAGTAGCGACGGCCTTTGGATGACAATATATAAACTTGAATGACTCAGTCTCGTTTACTTTATTGTTAACAAATATCAATATTTTAAATTCAAAATAAGAATCCATAGATTAAGAGTTGCGTGTGAATTGTGCTTGAAATTATAATTGAACATATAATGTCTTTGACCTGTTTCAGAAGATTTTATAATACAAACAAAAAAAAACTAAGTCACTGCATGGGATCAAAGGATTAACTTTTTTTGTTAGGTCACATTCCTACCCCTCGTGCCGCCTTTGGTGTTATTCCTGGCGAACCATCCCCTGACGGAGAAATACGACCTCTCCAGCGTCATGGCCGGAAGCAGTGGTGCAGCCGCCCTCAGCGCGAATTTGGCGGAGAAAGTCCAAGAAAAGATTCCAAATTTACTACTTAGACAAGGTGATCATAGAAAAATACACATTAGAGCTATTTCAGCTGCATCTTAGGTCATGTGATGTTTCTATACTACTTATGCTATTATACCACTGGTAACAATTAGATTTTAGTACCTTCTTGCTAAAAAGAATGGAGCATCTCAATAAAAAATCAATGATGTTTTTTCATTAAGGACAAAGTTAAGAAAATATTTTATTCCACTTTCGAAACTTAATCTTTTTCAAAAGCAATTTGCCAAGAACATCAATGTTTTTTTTTAATTCAAAAATTTGCTCAGAGAAAAATGGAGAAAAATTATTATATCTTTAGTTATTGAAATATTCCATACTTTTTAGCAAAAGTCTGTTATCACGCATAACTAATGTGGATTGTTTCGTGTATACTAAAGGTTATGGCTTGACGGAGTGCAGTGTTGCAGCACTTGTGGCAGGCTTGGAGTGGAAAGTGGGTTCTGTCGGCACACTCCTACCTAACACAGAGGCAAAAGTAAGCCACAGGGTCGTAGGGTGTAAAGGATGGGGAGGGACATTGCCCCCCCCCCCTCTCCTGGATTTTTGAAAAAAAATTACACGCATCCTTTTAAACTGTTAGCCTTTTCCCTCCTCCCAGTCCGCTCGAATTCTCTTAAATTAGGTTAGGGCCAGAGGCGGTATAATTAATATATCTGTATGTATGCTGTAGGCCTTCAACACAGCCACCATCATACCCCCCCCCTTTGCCCACCCCACCCACTTCACCCCCACCCCCTATCCCAGATCATTTTCTCACCCTAATGCCTTAAATGGCATAGGTCTCTCTCTCTCTCAAGCAGCCAAATAATCACTCATTTTACATGTTCTGACATAGAGAGTATGTTTTTACGCACACATTAACCGCATCACCTTTCATCTTATTTATCACAACCCTATAGGACGAAACATGCTCAAGTAGGTTTTTGAAGATCGTACTTTAGTCATAAAGCCCCCTGTAGAAACTATGTTCTATTTTATTAATCATTTATTTATGTCGGTACAAATGCATTCTTTACAATGACTTTACTCCAACAATACAATTACTACAATACAAAGACTACAATTGAAAATGAGAAATAAAGACTGATATGACGAAGAAATGTAAATAAATGACGAATTCTACAGGTACAAATTACATCCTATATCAACATTTCAATGAATATCAACTTCGGCCATACCAATTTTCAGATAATCGACCTGAAGACGGGGCAGCCCCTGGGCGTGAACCAGGAAGGTGAACTCTGTATTCGTGGACCACAGATTATGAAGGGTTACCTGAACAACCCGGAAGCTACCAAGAACACAATCGACAATGAAGGCTGGTTACATACCGGTAAGCAGCCCCTCTGTGCGTAAATGAAAATGAAATATATGAAAAAAATTACTATGAAATTCAAACATGCTACAGCAGACTCACATAACGAAGACATATGAAAAAATGTACGAAAAAAATTATTTTAAAAATTCAAACATGCTACAGCAGATCTAATTGTCATCTTTCAACATTGTTACACGATTAAATAATTCAGGTACATGTAAATTCCGAATTGAAATTACAATTAATTTCAGAGTTTCCTTTGGTTATCTAATTTTGTGTCGTATCCTGCCGTATTCTGATACATTATATACATGCATTATTCCGGGGAGCCGTAGGGTTAAAAAATTTAATAAAATGAAAATGAAATTAATTTTTACTCATTAACAGTGATGATTAAATTCGATTATTTTCGGATACTAATTTACGCCAGTCTCTATGATAGAGTTTTTGCAATTCACATTCGGAAACTACGATCAGAGTTAATTCTACCTCGCTGTCTGTCAAAACACCGTATTCATTTGATGCAAGGAGTTGATGTACCGGTAGCTCCCCCCTCTTTAGTCTGAACACGAGATTTTATAAAAGTTTTACATGTAGCTGCATGCCGATCGAAGAATCTATCATAGTATTTGGAATTTCCATTTGTGTAACACATGTAAAATTAAAAAAACATTCTTATTGACTTTTACATTTGTCCCACATACGTTCTGTCCTCTCACTAACCACACAGTACCATTATTCTGTAGGTGACGTCGGCAGATACGACGAGGATCAACATTTCTGGCTCGTGGATAGGGTGAAAGAACTCATCAAGTATAAGGGTTTTCAGGTATTGTAACAAACGTACTTACCTTTCTGTTGTGTAGTAACGTTTCCAAGCTAAGTCTACCTGCGTTGGTTTAAGTGATAAAGTGACCGATGCCGCAGCCATAAGTACAAAGTACACAAAGCATGCTGAGGTTACATTGACGCTGCACGAAAAGGGTGGTAGTGAAGGGTGTTGTTTTGACATGGACAAACAGCCTCCTATTGTAAAAGAGAATATCGTGTTTGTTTTATTCGTAGTCGAGCCAATGGTCCCGGTAATCTAAACTGGACCAAAAAGTTAAAAATATTTACCTTAGCTTATACATTTATTTTATAATTATTAAAAATAACGATGTTTCCGAGCTTTCTGGGCGAGTGAATATAGGACACCCAACGTAATCTATCAGTCGTAGTCTTTGTGTATTCTAGTATAACTAACGCAGCAAGGACATTTGACAAGTTCAAAATTTCCTGTGTGCTTGTATTGCTTTTTTATCTTTCTTTCTTTTTTTCTTTCTTTCTTTCAGGTTCCTCCAGCCGAACTGGAGAACGTGTTGCTCTCTCACCCAGCTGTGACCGATACCGCGGTCATTGGGTTGCCAGATCAGGCAGCAGGGGAGATCCCTAGGGCCTACGTAGTGCCCGTGCCTGGGTCGAGCGTCACCGTAGACGACATAGAGAAATTTGTTAGCGGTGAGTCTTTTTCGCTTATCACTCGCTCGTGGACATAGTGAGAGTCTTTTTTGTAACAAAGTGAAGAGGGATATTTTATTGTTCAGTGCGGTTATTTGTGAAGATCTGAATAAGTTAATATATAAATTTATGATTTTGCTGATTTATGAAATTACAGGTTGATTTGAGTAAGAACATATACCGGTACTGGAATTGTATTAATCAAGGGATAGTCACCATAAAAAATCATCTTTACAGCCTTTACATGTAATGTGTATAAATCCAAATAACAGTTTGATTTTTCATATTACAGAAAGGGTAGCACCATATAAAAAGCTTCGTGGAGGTGTCGTGTTCATAGATCGTATTCCAAAGTCTCAGAGCGGAAAAATTCTCCGCAGGGAGCTAAAACACCATGCCATGGATGAATTAAAGGCCAAGCTGTAAACGTTTTCTTCACCGGTAACGCCAAAATTCGTGATTGGGATGTAATAAAAAAATTTTCATTTTGATCGAAGTCATAATCCAACGTGATGTACTTAGACGTTTTTCTTTTCATAATACCCTCGTTTGCGGTCCGTATTTTGTGCATTCCCCATACTTCTTTTTGTGCATGCTCTGAAGAAAACCAAAGACATGATTTTTTTTTTGTTTTTAGAAGAGTAAAACTCTATTGAATCAGTCAGTTGATTTTTGAACAGAAAGGCTTGTTTTTCTTTAAAGGCGCGCACACATTACAGTACAAGGTGCTCTACTTTGATACAGATAGCGTTCTTCTTGATTAACTTTACAGCAAAACGCGAAAATATAAAAAATAATAATAAAGTGAAAAGTGAGATAATTAAACAGATGTAGGCACACACGGGTACAATGTATAAAGACGAAATATAAAGAAAGTAAGACTTGAATGATTTTTTTTCGGTGATTCTTAACTATCATTCAAAAGCATATCAAAGACACATCCTATGCATTGTTATTATTATTATTATTATTATTATTATTATGTTGTTGTTGTTGTTGTTGTTGTTGTTGTAAAAGTTTATGAAAAATGGACGTTTGCAAGCGAATTTACGTGAAATCATGTTAATAAAATATACATACGAAAGGAAGTTTTTTAAAGCGGAAACACGTAATTGACAAAACCATTCATAGAAAGTGAAAATAAGGTTGTTATTAGATAGTTGAAAGTAATGTTAATTGAATATGGCATAAGTGCAATACTGATATCAAATAGCTAACTGAGTCATTGATAATAAACAGGCATAAAATAAAAGGAAAACTGAGGCTGTGTTCAGATTAAAAGTTATCAGTCCAGAGGGATCGATCTATCTCCGGATAGATTCTGGCTTAAAAGTGCACTCAATATAATCAGCTCTGTACCGCCCCCTCCAGAAGCTAGGGGGGTAATAATCTTTCGTAGCTCCTGGTGGTTTTACAGATAATAGAGATTTTGACTGTAATAGATTGTAATGGGGCTCCTTTCACCGCTCTAAGTAAAAATCTGTGTGTGTGTGTGTGTGTGTGTGTGTGTGTGTGCGTGTGTGTAGTATATATGTGTTGATTTTTTATTAGTGTCGAAAATAAACTTGAAAAAAAGTAGTACATTAAGAAGTATTGATTTAAGTAGCATTTGCCTGAAACGCGAAGCGTGACTTTTTCTTAATAAAACATACGTGACATTACACTTGACTGATTTTTTTCTGAGCCAATTACAAGAATTAGTCTAGCTTGGGCCAGTTTTTCTTCTAGAGCTTTCTTTTTATTGCAACAAACCCCTATTCTTGTCTTAAATTTAATTCCTATATTTATTTTTCAAATACCTCACCTACATGTACTACTCTCAGTTTATATCTCCAAAAGTATAAATGCTAGCTAAAAGTTATAACATAAAAACTTAAAGGATACTTTTAAAGTTATGTGTTCAAGAACCGCTTGTCGGAAAGACAACCTAGCTAATATACCTGTATACATATAACGCGCACTTAGATGGATTCAACACCCCGAGAATCGAGGTATTCAAGTTCGTTTCATCATCACATTGCCAAATATAACTATGCCAAAGAGACCTCTTACGCAGGGCAAGGCCAAATGGCTGACGTGATAAAGCACACTTCTCGTGTGACAGCAGTCACCTGCTTTGTTCTATTTTTAGATTGGAAATACCGATTCATAAAGTAGTGATCAAAATATACAGATATCACGCTGTGAAAATTTCCTGACGTGGCCTCTGCTGAACTGGAGCCCTTTGTAGGCCTACTTTACAAGTATTGTTGTAATTGTAAGCGTCAAAAGGATTTAAATCTGTATTGTTGGTAGTTACATGTATCACACGCAGTGGCAATAGTACCGTACATGTAGATGAACATAGCGACAGCATATTGGGACACTCGCACGCTTTGAGCTGCGTGTATTGTTAAAGGTAAACACATACCTGTATATATAGGTCTGTAAAGGTAAACTCGCATATCAACCTGGTACATGTAGCACTACATTGTATAAGGTGTGTGATATTTATGGGTAAAATACCTGCACTAGCAGTAAAGCATAAAAAGTTGCTGATATGTTTTTTTAGTTTACTTTTCTGTGAAACCGGTGAATTTCTCGACACGAATCCAAACGGCTGTGTAAGTCTTGACCAAGGCGACCATTGCACATTCAGGTGCAATGCATGTACCTACTTTAAAATGAACAGAAACCATGCATTATTTTGAAATTATTAATTTTATATGAGGTTTAATTCAGTGTCGACTTTTTTCTTTATATCTTAAATTTTCTTGTATCATGAAGCATGCTGATTAATTCGTCTGGGAAACCGAACTACAAGACATCGAAAAATTCAAGGGCCAGAGAAGCACTTTTTTGCCTGGACAGGAAGAGTTCAAAGGTTAGGATCCGGTTAATGCTCATATGCTAGTTTTTTTTTAACAGGTAGTATAAAGTTTTAGGCAAATGCATGTACCACGATCTTTTTCAGGACTTGATTTTTAAGCGGACACACATTGCAGTTCTTCAACTGTTGAAGTAGGTTCCTGTAGGATTGGAGGAAACTGGATTTTTTCTTCGCTGAACGCATACCGGTATGCGGATACAGGATTTTCCTTAGGAGGGTGGATAGGATAAACGCTTGCATGATTAATTACGTTAATGTAAGTAGGGAAGACCGGGGCTAGTTGGACCCCGGGGTAAGTTGGACCCCCCATCAATTTATGACAAAGTAACTATGGGGTAAAAGAATTCGAATTGATCACATCATTTTGTAAAGTGACCGTATCCAATAGTGCTAAGAAAGCGTCGGCAGTGAGTCCAAATGAAATAATTTAGCATCTAAAGTAACTTTATTAAAGAGACTTGATGGGGGGCCAACTTACCCCGGGGTCCAACTAGCCCCGGTCTCCCCTTACTACGCGAGGATAACTGTGGTGCGCCAGGGTGCGCTAGTAGTCTGTTACAAAAATGTTGAAAACCCCACAGTTTGTATAGTATTTAAGTGGAGCCCTGACACCAGAGGGTAGTTGAATGCATAGATCACATTCATGAAAAGATCGCTCAGTGTACTTTTTAAATGTGGTACCTCAATAGCTTAGGAAGCACCCAGTGTCCCTGCGGACAGCGAATGTTATGCTTCATGAGTACAAAAAAAAAAAAAAAAAATTAATGGACAAAAAATACATATTGCTGATTCTTTCTAGATTATTTTTAGAAGGATTACATTTGTCTTTTCATCAAAGTGAAAGGAAAAGTGTCGGATAAGCTTGCCTTGGATCGACGTCTAGTAGTAAGCGTATCGTTGCTAAGAAATTTATTTTCTTCAATTATTTCACTAACGATGAATTTGATCATAAAATTATAATATTGTGCGTGAGATGTGCTCACTTTAAAATGATTTTGAGTCTACTTGCAGCACATGTTCGAATCAATCCAACATAAATGGCTTCACTTTAGATTAGACCAAAGCTGTCTTGCATTTAGCCTCCATGTTAAGGTAACAAAGGAAGTTTGTTCCACTATAACCACGCAGTTATGATTGCAGCTTACTTCTAGTCTGCAATATTCAACAAAAGGCCTATACACCGATGGGGTCCACTTAAGGTAAATTAAAATTTTTGACGCGACCTGCACTGTTAATCTGTTTTAACATTTTAAAACAAAACATCAAAACATTTTTGTGGTTTGACTATTTAACCATATTTTAAAATCGTTCAATTCAAGAAAAACCCCAATGTTACTAGTATTTATTATCACAACCTCACACGTACGGTATGTGAAAACCCCAGCTTATCAATTTCTGCTAATTCTACTTCCTGGTTGAGCAAGAGGCCACATAATTTACAGGCTGGGATACAGAGGGGTAAGTTAACAAGGGACGACACAACTATCACTAATATAGTATCAGTTTATAGAGATTCGAGCGTCCTTTGAACATGATACATAGGTCGGGGATTAGTTGGGTGTCATTTTTGATATGATTTTGTGCGCAACATATCGAAAATGTTAAGTAGCACCGATGTAAATGAATGTGCTGTAATACAGTCGAGGTAGAGGTATATCGATTCATGGCACCGCTGGTCATTTAAGGACAGTGGACAGGGACTCTGTCAACGCTAGAGAGGTAGGACAGGACTTTAAAATTAGTTGCCACCAAAATTGTGATGGTTCCTAACCGTGTTGTCTTTTGCCCTTCTTATGTTGCTAGCGACAAGCGATTATATTAAAAAAAAACACCATGAAGTAATACTGCCACTTTCCCGGTGCAAAGACGGGTCTTTGAAGAGCGTTGGCCCTTCTCTATCTAACCCTGTAAAAGAAATGTCACAGGTGCCAATGGGAGTTTCCAGCGAAAGACATAAATTAACTGATGTTATTTTGACATTTGTTTTGGATGGTGGAACTGTCAGAAAACTGGCTGTTATTTATTATTCTAACTAGAAAAAAAAGTAACAGACAAAGCAACTCACATTTTCAGTGATAGCGATGACGAGTAGGAGCTTTCTAGCGTTAATTCAACGTCTGGCTTTTCATACCAATTCAGAAGTATTTATATTCTTTTTCTCCGTACTTATCACGCATTTACTTATGTTCTAATTCGGTACACTCAAACAAACATAAAATATTTTAATATAAACTCAGACACGGTACACATACATTAGAGGATGAAGCGCTCACTTCGTGTACGTTATTTCCGATTTTACATTGCGCGTTGTGATAAAGACAATAACAAGATCAACGATTTTATTAAGGTTCTGTGTTGACATTAATAAGCACATGTAAACGAATTGAGCTAGAAACAAGCTATGCGCCATTGACAAAAAAGAATAGTTTTTGACCGTATTATATCTTTAATTCAAGAAAGGTTTGAATACATTCGGATACAAATCACTGGTTAGACACTGTAAAACTCCCCGACATCGTGTAAGTAAAATTCTTGATCACCATTCTTCTTTCTGGGAGAAGCCCCCGTCTTGCTCTACGCGATTTTGTCTTTTAGAACCATTAACCGACTGAAAAAATCAAACGATCAAATTGAAACAAGCGCAAATCCATTTCTTGTATCTAAAGACTTTCTCCGTTCTTTTTTTTTTCAATTCTATCTAAACGTGACATTTACCACATATTGTATATCGATTGCATTTTATATAAGACACTTATCATCATCATCAGACTTATAATGACCTTTACCAAAAAGTCTTCTGACAATCTCTATAATTCTTTTAAAAAAAGTAGTAGTCTAACTGACTGTGACTTTTTTCTTTTCATTTGGTGAGGCAAGCAGGCAATGCATCTGGGGTTCAGGAAAGCTGAAAGTAGTGAGCCACGGATATTTTGGCCTTTTTTCTCTAAAGTTTTACCAAAGCAATATATTACGCAACAGTTCCAATTTCCTTTGTTTTGCTTGTCGCCTTTATAACATGTACTTTCCGAAGTCAATTTCTTGGCCTATGAAAATACACCCTTATCGTTTTTTTAGTTAGCCGCACTTCTCGCGGATTCTCGCCCTAGTCTCGTGTGGTGTCAGTCATTGCCACCTGCTGCGTTCCGGTGCTTGTTATCTCTGATGGTCAGGATTGAGTTTGATAAGTTTACGTCAACCGGATATTTAGTCAAATGTACCAGTATGTTGCCTAAGGAAATTCATTGAGTTTATGACAATGATACAAGCATATAGAGCAACTTCTACTTTCGCAACCCACAACATTAGTTTATTAAAGTAGTATAAATGACACACGTAAGATTCAATGTGTATTTTATATCACACGAAGGCCAGAGTGCTTCAGCATCTAGATTTTCGTATTTTCCTCATTTTTTCAGATTTTCTGATCACTTAACAGGAAAACACGCAGTTGGTCCAAGGAATGATATTTGCGTCTCGGACACTGCACTTTACTTATTCAAGCCAGACATTACAGGGTTTCATTTTCTGTTGTGCTTTTTGGTCGAGTTTGAAGATGTCCGATGAGCACCAGATTTGCCTCAGTAATGGAACACAACACTACCTAAACACCGAGAAAGAGAATAATTCCGTTTACGTTGAAATACCTTTGTCCTCCGCAGTCAACAAGGCGGCCACACCAGAATTCTCCGTTCAGACAGGAGCATCGCGAAGACGAAGAAATCTTGAGAAGGATATAAATCTTGTTACAGCAGGGCTAGGCAGTAGAAACTACGCCACATCTTCCCAAGGTCAAAGTGGGTTTCAAGAGGGCGTCTACGCTACCGCCCCGGGAAACTGCTTATACCCCGGCCTTACGGTACCAGTAGAAAGCGCCTTGATGACATCCCAGCTTGCAGGAGGGGAAACTCTGGACGACAGTCTGCTGTCCCCACATCTGCCCAACGGATTTGAGAACTCTGAAAATAGTGCAGGGTTTTCTGAACTGTCACTAGCCTCCACAGAAAATTCTGTGGACTGTTGCGACCTTAACTGTTCCAGAAAACTGAAAGAGCTTAAGGTAGGAATTAATTTTTATCCAACTCATATTCATTTAGACAATTAACTTGCACTCAAAATAAAGGGCTAACATCTGAAGTGTCAGATATGACTGACTGGTTAACCGTAGAAGATCTTTGATGCACATATTTCTTTTCCATTTTGTGTCATTTAGCTAACCAATCTTGTTATTTTGTTGCCTGCTTTGAAACATGCGTATTGTTTTATTGAAATAATTGCACATTCCATTCATTCAAGGTCTTTTCAATTAAAAAAAAGATTATTTTAACATCTCTTATCCTGCCTTTTCCATACCATTTTTGGCAGCCAATTCGTTATTTTTATTAGTATGATTGACAGAGATGTAAAACAAATCTCAATATACCCTCTGTATTCATAAAATGCAAATAGACACACACACAATATATATATATATATATATATATATATATATATATATATATATATATATATATATATATAGTTTGATTTTAATCGCTATGAATGTTTATGCTATTTTACGTTACAATATGGCGACCATTTTGGGTTATAAAAAGTGCTGAATGTCCCCAGTGTTTGTAAAACCAAGCTAAGTTGACTTTTCTAACCCAAAGGAATGCAATTCTTTTTCAAATAATTACAGAAAGTAATACAGTATGGCTCAACTAAAGAACCCATGGGAGTGGCAACTTGACGTCTGGTAGGGCTTTCGCCCTCACCAAGCATTAGTTGAATGTCAAATAAGCAGATAGTGGTATTTTAGGATAATGGCTAACGAAAGAATCACAATGAACATAAAAACTAAAGAAGAAAATGGTGTTAATTAGACTTATTATACCAGATACTACTGTAGTATAAAGTGATTTTGCTATACTCCTCTACACTTGTTTTGGTGGCCATTTTGATTTTTCGGTAACAGTAACTAGGATGTAGTCAGTGTGTTTTATTGATTATAAATAGCCATTATACTTTAGTAATTTTCCATTTGCAAACGCGTAAAATGCTTGCTCTTGCCAAAATGGTTGTCACAAATTTAAATCGGTCGCCACGCAGCTGCTTGAAAAACCATACTAGCTCTATAATTACTATAACTACTTTGAAAACCGCAATGTCAATAGGGGTGGCCCTCCAAATAGCAATCAAAATCGGCGATGGATTAATCAGGCACAGATACTGCAGTGAATTGTCGTACTCTGTTCAATTGGGCCAGGCAACAATATTTACTTCCTCTTTCAACGTTATGTCTATGCCCTTTCAATCACATGGGAAGTTGTACACTGTATGACTCACAAACACATTACTCACATGACTTTGAGGATTTACCAGGTAAATAGGCAGTGCGATAAAACTTGATCATATGTGGACATGGCATCTATTCACGGCCTTTCTTCATATTTAGAACGTGACTTATCCGGGTAGTAGACCACGGGAGAGTAATGAAAAAGATTATTTGTAGTGGTCTGTACGAAATATCCTCTCCCCCCTCCCCAGTCCGTCAAGGGATCTTTTCTCCTTCAGTCAGCATATGGATGAGCACCACAAGCAGTAAAGAAACCCTCTTTGCGTGTACATGTATATTGTAGGCCATCAACAGCTCCCCCTAAAAAAAGCACTTTCACTACTTATGGTCTTGTTCATGCTTTTTTTTTATTATTTATTATTATTTATTTTCCCAGATGGCGCGCGCGCATGCGTGTGTGTGTGTGTGTGAGAGAGAGAGAGAAAGAGAGAGAAAGAGAGAGAGAGAAGCAAATACCTACCAGTATGCTATACTTAATTCGTCTTATTCTTTCCCTGTCTCAGCAACGGACCCAAAAGTTAGAACACCTTGTGTCTTCCTATCGGCGCCTGTATTCTACAACAGAAGACGAAAAGCTGCAAGAAATATCCCGACTCCAGAAACTCTTAAAAGAAAAAAGTAAATCGGTGCACATATCATCTGAAGAAGTCGAACGCTTGAGGACTAGTCTGTCGGAGACAATTCAGCAGTGCCAGTCATTGCAATGTAAAATCAACAGTTCAGAAGTAAGTTTTTAGCAAATTTATGTTCATGTTATCATCCTTTGCAATTGTTCAGTTCTTTCTAAAAACGTTCTGAGTACTTTACAAAGTAGGTTTGTTTTATAATTTTTTTATCCTGCGATAAATTTATCAGTGTCATTATCAGTATTAGTAGTGAAACCGTCACTTATTAGATTCCATACTTTTTTAGATCTGTCCCGAAGCCACCGCTGAAGTTATTCGACTACGACAGAAATTGAATGACGTATGTATAGTTTTTTACATTCCAAATATTTGATGTCCTACATGTGCGACAATATACTGTATTTAGTTTTATAAAATCATGTCAGCTGTCAGTTTTCGATTTATCTACAGAACGAACGTATTTATTCCAAGTATAAAATTTGCAAGAAAGAGCACAAGTAAGAGATAAAGGAGTAAGTCATGAAATATAGCAGCACAAGCGAGCGAAAGATGGAATGATCACATGAACATTTTTTAAAATCATTGAACTAATTTATAATATATAATAATACGTGCATATATCGTTTACAGGCAGTGGAAGCTAACAAGAGATGGCAAATTTATAATTCCCAGCGGGAACAGTTTGTAAACCAAACAATTCAGAACGTGTCAATTCTAGAGTCTGAATTACAGCGACTTCGCACCCGCCCCGCTTTGAGCGAAGAGCAGCAGCGAGAGTTTGATCAGGTTTTACTGAACTCCAAGCGCAAGGTGGAAGAGGCGCAGGCGTCAAAGGAAAAGGTCAGCGCACATTATAATAAAAACACTTGATAAGCATTTCTCGAAAAAAAAAAATCTTGTTTCTTTGGGCCTGTTAACCTTTCCCTCATCACCCCGTACAGTTATATGCTAGAGTACATAACAAAATTGTTTGATGCTCCTTCCTTTGTAAAAGATATCTCTAAACACTGCTCTAAATGGCGGCCACAGAGCTCTCACTCTCACACTCTCTCTCTCTCTCTTTCTCTTTCGCACACACAGCTGGAAGACGAAATGTTAATCATGAGAAAAAGACTTCAACAAAAGAACGAAGAAGTCCAGCGTCTCTCCGAACAACTCCGTGAAAGGGTTTCGCTGACCCATAGACGGCCACCTCATCCTGGTCATCCCGGTCACTCCGAGGAGAGTGACCAATTAGCGGTATTGAAAATGCAAGTCCGGGCCTGCACAGAGGACTTCGAGGCAGAGAGAGCCGACAGAGAGGCTGCCCAGGCAAAAGTTGTCGAATTGCAGAAACAATTGCAATATTGTCGATCAAGGGTAAGATAAAGTTACATGCACTGTACGTGCACTGAACTTCTAGTAAAAAGTTGGAAATCCAACTCTCCTTCTTACAATAATCACAAACTGATATAAGCTACGGTCCTTTATTTAATTTACTGTCAGTAAAACATGCTTGGGAAAAAAGCGATGTTACATGTATATTGATGAGTGTAAAATTTAATCACTGAAAATATCATAAAACAGTATTTGTATCAAGACAGTCAGACATATTACCTGGTTTTCTCATTAGATTTCAAACACTTCAGGCTTCTTGCGTCCAGGGTATGGAGAAAAAAAAACGGGAGATAAATTACTGAGCCATTTTCATTTCATTTTTCCCATTCATTAAGGTAATCGAATGGCTTCCTTTAACTAAAACTAGTATATTTTCATTTTCTGAATTGTTTATTTGGGTCAACATTTCCGTATCTTTCCCAGCGAGTGGGTCTCACCGCCAGAGGTCCTGCTGCCAGTCCATTGACTGAAAACGTTGAAACTGATAGCCTCACTGGGGTGAACATTGACGAATTGAACTTGCAAAACAATACCAACGGAAACTCTTTCAACAGTGGTGGTGACGTCACCGTTGTTATGGAAGGAAATAACCCCCAAATGAACCTCTCCCAGCATAATGGCGTTCCGGAATCGTTTGTGGACAATGAACCCAGACAGAACGGTGGATTACTTCGATGTCCAAAGTGTTGGAAGCAATACAGCCAAACGCGCAGCGCTGAACTATTAGAGCACATCGAAGTATGTACAGTGTAATAACGAATAAATGACGCCAGAGAGACTATACCACGTGATGTCTCACGTCACAATTTTAAGAGACTATTTCATATCAGTTAGAATTTTGCAAATCATCTTTGAATTTCTAATGAAAGAAACAGTGGCGCCAATTAATTTCAATTTTCAATAGGATTCTGTTAATCATTCCAAGTCATGTTTTATTTTCGTGAACTGAGAGGACTACAATGTAAGTGCTATGCATATAAATGGACTGAAAAAAAGAGAACCTGGCGAAGATAATTTGAGTTACACATTATGACAGTATATACAGGTTAATACAATTGCCTATATCAAAGATGTAATGAATGCTTAAAAGTTATATGAAATTTGAGTTTAGGGAGGCTTGGCTAGTATCAATCCCGTACATAAGATAAGATAATAAGGTAAAAGTTTATTCAGTCATTTATACATGTATATTAATTAGATATTCACATATAACGGAAATTAGATTGCTATTCGGAGGGAAATGTATAAAGTTTCAGGACTCCAAAATTAAAGAAAAGAACTTCAAAACGCCTTTCTGGATCTTTATTTTTGCACCGGCTGTGGATAACGTATACCTTGTCAATTATGGGAAAATTGATGAAGTTCCCAAGAAAATTCATTTCGTGTTATGAAAAGATCGAACGCCTTTTGATTGTCGTTAAATTTTCATGATCTCTTTTACTGTATTGATCAATGAAAATCATATCCATAGTTAAAAAGACGTCCGTCAAATCGGTACCTATTCCAAAGCTGTGATCTTTCGGTATTGTTCAGTCGCATTAGATATTTATTTACAAATTTTTGTGTTTGCCCAGCTCCATTGCTTTTCGGAAAAGAAACTTCCTGCGAAGCTCCTATGAGTTTAATGATATTTGCTGCATCGGTGTCTATCGTTTCGTATTTTCCTATGACGTCATAAGGTATATCGCACGGGTGACATAGCTGGTCATACTCTCTAAAATGCACATCGAGTTTTTTAGCGGATATAATGTACCGAACGAGCTCAGAAAATGTTGGAGTTGTTCCAGCATTGTTGTCTTCAGTAGTTATATTTCTATATTTCCTCAACAAATACTTCCCCAACGTTTTCTGATATATGTCATCCGGGTCCTCCAGTTTGTCTCTGTACCCGGATACTATCCGTTCTAGCGGGTGTCGTACAAACATGAATTTAAGATAGTTTTGTAGTCGATATTCGATGCCCTTTGACGTGTATTTTACCAGGCGAACCAGGTTGTTGGCATATTTGTAGTGTATGAACACTTGATTGGTACGTTCCGCCTCGTCTTGCTTCATGTTGTGAGTAAGCACCAGATACACGCGCTTCCAATTTGAGCAGCCGACTTTTGGAACCTCACAGTATACGATCTTATGGATGTCATCCACAAAGAAATTATTAAATTCGCTTTTGTTCATTTGCACTCTCTTTTTTGCCCATGGACCACGTTTATGCGTTTTGCAAACACGCGCGATGTTCTGTTGCCTTCTCTCGTTCTCCGCATACCAATCTAATGGAATACTTCTCAGAAGTGGCAGCTGAAATGAACGCCATAGCTTAGCAATATGCTTTAAGACACTGAATACTTCCATTTGTATATATTATGGACTTGTTCTCCCAGCAAATAAAAATATTTTGTTACTATTTAACATTTTTATATGATAACAGGTATTTGCTCAATTCATTGTTAATGTGTTTCTATCTTTTAACAAAATTTTCTGTTACAAGGCGTGCAAAAAAGAGTGAAAACATTTATCACATTACCGACCCATCCGACAATGTGTGTGTGTATGTGTGTGTGTGTGTGTGTGTGTGTGAGAGAGAGAAAGAGAGAGAGAGAGAGAGAGAGCAACTTTTATTAGCTCCCTTTCATGATCTATAACAACGTGCACCAAGCACATGTATATCGGTGCTGTTTAATATAAAATGCCATTCGCGCTTTTGTGGCAGAAATATAGCACTTATGATTTATTGTTTTGACTACGATGGATTGCCTTTTGATAATGACATTCACAGCTACAAGAAGTTTTAGTCCAAAGTATCGCAGTACTGACACTGTTTGAAAACAATGCAGTGAGTAAGAAGAAAGGAATGCTTTTCTTCAATTAGCAGCTAATATTGACACTGTTGCTCATCCCTTATGAAGCACAATGCCAATACTAACTGTTGATTGAATAAAAACTAATGCTTTTTTTCTAAAAGCATAATATAGCCGATAAAATTATTTTTTAAATGAGACCATGGATTTCCTGCATCAACCCAAGTACACGGATGATCATAACCAGGCCTACCCAACTACCAGACTCGGCACATAAGGATCCTGAATTAACCGGTATATCGGACCACACTACCCGTTTTCAAGGTGTGTGTCAGATCGCATTTCGGAGTATCATACCCCAGAACAAATTTTGTAGGACGACTGCGGGCTCATCCACGCTCGGCTGAACAACCTTAAACTGTACTCTTACTTTAGAGTACTCTATTTTATTGTCTCTATGGGGGTATATGGGGACTTTACGACATTCGGTTTGAATGCTTTAACCACTTTTGATAGGGCTTTTTTGCATTGTATTAGATTAATATGCCAGTCTAAGGTTCATCTAGGTGGCTTTCAAATTTATGCACCCGGTTTTTAATATAGCGATTTAATACGACAATCGTTTACTATCCAATCAAGGAGACAGCCGAGCGTGGGCTCATCCTGTCGGTGTTCTGACTGATACTCCGAAATGCGATCTGACACGCACCTTGAAAACGGGTAGTGTGGTCCGATATACCGGTTAAGTCAGGATCCTTAGGTGCCGAGTCTGGTAGTTGGTTAGGCCTGGATATTAAAATATTCATGAACTGGGCTTAAAAGTGGAATTCATATGCTGCAGAGAGAAAATTTATTTAAAAATTGTTAACTGCATTTAAAAGTCTGAAGTATTGTTTTTTTCCATTGTCTTTCATGATATATAATTTTATGTTATACAATATACATTATAAAGAAAATACTCATCAAATGGATGGGATCCTTTGTGTATTTGGTACTAATTATTTACATATTATTATAAGCTAAGCTTATCTGTTTTAATCAAAGATGAACATACTTGAATATAAAAGTGAAAGTGTAGTTTAAGTAATTCAGCCCTTTGGAAGGGTATGTGAATGAGTGTTTTTGTATATATCTCAGTATAGTTTATTTCTTAAGTTTAATAAAAGAAATTTTTAAAAAGAATTTAATTTAAAAATTGGAGATAAACTTGAATCAGAAATCAAATGTTGACGTATTTCATTTATTGTAGATACAAGTCAAGTGCTGCCTTCTTAACCCACATTTCAAATGCTTTAAACAAGAATCATTATATTATGCTTTTTAAAACTTTTTAATTAAAAGTTTCCCACTGGGTATTTTTGTTACCCTTGAAAGCCACTTTTTATTTCCCTGAGATGCATGAAATGTCCATATTTTTTAGCTTGATCTGTGAAGCACCTCATTCCTGTGACTTGTCAATACGGCATTTTATTCTTTGCCCTTCATGAAACGAAGTATTATACCTAGTGCTTCATGATTTTCGACTAGCATTGTCAGTGAGATATGCATTAAGTTTTGCATACTGTGATTTTTTAATTGACTTTATTTCCTGTCAACTGTGATCACCCCTCCCCAATGCTACCCTCAATTAAGAAAAGAAAGAAAAACAAAACGCATTTGATTACACAAAATTAATATTTTATTGTAAAATTAAGAGAATGTCATTTGAAGTTTTTAACTGGCTGCTACAGAAGCAATAGTTCTGCAATGATGACCCTGAAAAATAAGATGAAAATATTAAAATATAATTCAGTTAAAACACATTAGCTGTAAAAAGATGTTGACAGTAACTCTACAACCAGCAGCTCTCGGCTGCTATCATATAATTACTGTACAGGTTTTACCAGCTGTTTGACATAGTGTACCTCTTAAAAACTGAAAGTTTACTTAGTTATGATGCCATCAAAATAAAGAAACAAACAAAAGAACTTCCTTGTGACTGTATAATGAATCTGTTCTTTTTTAAAATGCTGTCAAATTTTTCTCATTCCTAAATATCGGGAGTGATTAGATTTATTTAACAACACCAAAATCAATAATAATAATAATAACCATTTATGTTCTTGATCTTCGTCTGAAGCAAGATGTGATAAGATTTAGGAACCTTCTCCACCTAGATGGTTGACTGTTCTTGGAAGCTGAAATATATGACACATTATTACTTACTAATATGCAATAATGTATAACCTTCAATAAGCAGTCATTGCACCATATTATTTTACGCTTGCAACTGTACTGAAAAAATTTACAATTAATAATCTCATAATTATTAAGAATAAACAAATTGGACGAGTAAAACTTGAATAAAGGCCATACTGTGTTTACTCATCAGTGTGTGTGTGTGCACAATCACATTCCATCAGTGTAATAAATAAATCTCTATTTTATTGATCCTGCTGTCTTACGGTTGTTGTGTCTTTGATATTGACTGAAGAAAGACATTAAAAACAAATTAAACATCCCATACATGTGCACAACAAGGATTTGATATGTTGTTTAACATAGTCAAAGACACATTGAAAGATTTAGATAAATGAACAGTGAATATAAACTCAGAGTTTGTGCGTGAAAGTCTCCACCCTAAAGTCCATCTGTATGAGTTTACATTTTTAAGTGTGTTAAATGAATTCCTGTTGAATTGACCTTACTGTCTTACCTTTATCTTTGATGCCCTCAGCATCTGACACACTCTTTGTATCTTTGATATCAGCTGAAGAAAAAATAACATCAAATAAAATTCTAACATTCTATATCTGTGCATGTTCAAATAGGATTCAGCATTACAATTTGTTGAGAACATTCAAAGATTTAATTGACTTTGAAAAATTATATTCTTAAGTATGCTAAATACCGGACTTTGTTGGAGCGACCTGACTGCGGTGTGTGTGTGCGTGTGTGTGTGTGTGTGTGTGTGTGCATGCGTGTATCATAACTATATTAAAAGTCAAAACTATTTTACTGAGATTCCTGTCTTACCTATCTCCTCAATACTAAGGGTCTTAAGAATTGTTACATTGTTCTTGACTTTGGTGTCATCTGAAAGAACAGAATTGAATTGAAATTTAAAGATAGCATTATGTGTGTTCAATCTTAACACAGCAAAAGCATTAATTTTAAAGAAGATAAATTGTCTTTTGAAGTCTGTCAAAGGCCAGACTTTGCTTGTGCAACAAGCGTACAAGTACAGCACTTTTTTGTGTTTGTGTGTGTGTGCGTGTACATGCACAATCACATATCATCAGTGTAATAAATAGATACTTATTCTATTGACCCTGCTGTCTTACCTCTCTCCTTCACGTCCTCTGTCACAGTTGTTGTGTCTCTGATATCAGCTAAAGAAAAAATGATTTCAAATAAAAACTTAACATTCTATATCTGTGCATGTTCAATTAGGATTCAGTATTACAATTTGTTGAAGACACATTCAAATATTTAATTGACTTAAAAATAAATAAAATTTCTTAAAAACATTGTGAATAACTCATAGAAATATAATATATTCTGTTTTACCACAAAAACTGCAGTTATAGCTATTATTCTGATATCTGAGCTTGTCTTTAGACCACGTGATGGCTATACTCTTAAGAGATTTTAACAAAAAAACAAACTTTTTAGAAAAAAAACCAGGGACAAACTTTGAATGTAAAAATGGATTCATTAACCATTGGTAAGTATGGGAAAATTGTTGTTTACTCCAGGAAAATTCATTGTTTAGCCGAAACGAAGAGTTATTATCCCTTTAAGTATACTACAGACCAGACTTTGCTTGAACAACATGTGTGTAATGAATGTGTGTGTATGTGGGTTTGTTAGTGTATATGTCCACACCTGTTTCAAAAGTATATTTAAAAAAAAATTTTTAATTCATAATTATTTTACTGAAATTCTAACCTTACCTAGCTTCTCAATACTTAGGGTCTTAACAATTGCTACATTGTTCTCTTCTTTGGTATCACCTGAAAGAACAGAATTGAATTTTAAGGAATACCAAGTGTGTTCAATAATTACACAGCAAGAGCATTAATTTTTTCTGAAGATAAAGTATCTTCTTAAGACTGTCGAAGGCCAGACATACTGTACAACATAGTGTGCATGTACATGTGTGTGTGTGTGTGCATGTGGTAATGTGTGTGTATGTGTGTGTGCACATGTGCATGTTTCATGTGTGTATTAAAGTCATAATTATTTTACTGAGATTCCAATCTTATCTATCTCTTTAGTGTTAGGATTCTTTACAATTCTTACTGTTGGTATCAACTAGCTGAAACATGAGAATTGAATTCAAATGTAAAGAAACACAATACATGTATTTATTTTGTCTAAACTTAACACATCAAATACATCATGGCATTGAGTACAATATAGTAAACCTGGTGATTCTGGATGTTGGAGACAAAAGGGGGGGGGGGGGGTTAGTCTGTTTATCTGATCATAATCAGTGAGAGTTCCCATGGAGTTAGTGTATATAAGCTAGGTCTTCTAATTCATTGTGAACAGGCCCTGAAGGTCCAGACTTGCACCCTGAGAGTCAGGGTGTTAATTGTTGTCAATAAAAACATTTATTCATAAATCCTTGCTAGTAGATTAAAAAATGCACCAAGTTGATTGCTAAATCTGCTGAATTATTGTCTTGAATAGAGCAATACAATTATATAATGCAATTCACTTACCACTGGTGTGGACTTCAGGCTTGTACATGTAGTTCAACTCTGGAATAAGATGCCACATTTATTTGTCATTCACAAATTATGATATAGATTAAAATATGTATTTGACAGAATTAAAGGATCATTTCATCATTTCTGTTCACAGGTTATATTTCATAGGATTATGAGATCAAGTAATCTGTTTTTACCATACATTATACATGACAAAATTAAAAGTTTATTTCACCTTTTATTTCCATTGGTTATATCAAATAAAATTATAAGATCCAGCACCTTTTATTTCCATTTCCAGTTCTCCCCAAGTACAGGTCACTTCCATGCTGTCCTTGGTGGTCACCTGGAGGCACCTGTTCCTAAAGGGTTCAGGCTCCCATGTCCAGCCAGACCCAGGGTGGTAAGGCTGAATGAATTATGAATAAATAAATAACTTGATAATATGTTAATGTATAAAATGAAAAATAAAATGTTTATAAATATATACAATAACTGATAAATCAAATACACTAAAGAAATGAATGAAGGTATAAATAAATACTTTAAATACATGTTTGACTTTAAATTTTCTTTTTCAATTTCAAAGAAAATCATTTTTTACCTTGAATTATTACTTTTTAAAAGGATATAATACTTACATTTTGTGGCTTAATGAATTTCCATTCCATTTTTGAGCCCTTTGGCAGGAGAAACTCTGCCCTTAGAGACGGGACACCCATGTTGGTGGTCCTTGACATGTTAATGCCACGCTGGGTGTCCCAGCCTCCAAGGGCAGTTCCCCTGCCCACCACTTTTGCTTTCAACAGATTTTCTGTTAGAATTATTCTGACATTGGCCTTGGCTGTTCAAAATAAAAAGTAAAATAGAAAGAAATCCTATCAATATATCTATTTGATATTTTCACTACAAACATTCAAATTGACCACTTATTTAAAGTAAATAAAGAATGGGATATCTTACTTTCATATTACAAAGAAATTAATTAGTTGTTTTAGGCCCACTGTGATGAATTGCCAGCCCATTTATATCGAAACACATACAGTCACACACACACACACACACACACACACACACACACACAACTTACAAACACACTGTTCTTTTTTGTTTATTTCAATCTCCATATCAGCTGTCATCTGCAATTTTAAAATATATTAAAATATTAAAATGCATTTATTAATATATTAAAATATATTAATAAATGAAATCTTAGTTAAACAAGATACAAATCATAGATTTCTGTATCTTCATTTGATAGTTTTTGTAAAAAAAAAAAAAAAACATTTGCACCATTACAAGAATGATCATCAAAACGTTGTGTGACAAGAAATTTTAAAGAATTTCATTAAGAATGTTAATAATAATTTAAAAATCATGAACAACACTTTAAAAAGGCGCTATGTGAGCTTACTTTATACTTGATATAGGGTTTCAGTTTGGAATAAAAAATAAAACTTACCAGTGACTGTGTAGACATTGTCTATTTGCTTTGTTTACAAAACAATAAAATTTAATAAGAATAATTATTGTATAAAGAAATTTCATTGGACGGCTCCTGTATTGTTTCCATAACTTTCAACCAATCAGATTGACGCTTCGTTGAAGCTCATGACTTTGAGTCTATTTCTGCTAAATACATGTAATATATAACACAATGCCTGGACCCTGGTAATTTCAGTTGCAGTGCCAGAACCCTCTCCCTCCTTCCACGAGTTTCTTAGAAAACAGGCGGTGAACCTGTTGCTGATACTGGCTGCAGTCCATTACAAATCCAAAGTCTCACCTCTTGCATAGCGCCATCTACTATAAACAATGTTTATAAATGTGGCGTATCAGGCAAAGGGTGATGCCGAAAGCCAAATTTTCACGAAATGTACTGTACACTTAGTGTCATCTTCCACCAGGACACTTTTCTAAGATGGTTCTGTTATAGATTCTTTCGGCAAACTTAATCGGTGAATTCAGGATGAGACATCTGAAGTGAAGGACACATATGGTATCGACTGTGTCAGTTGTTCACTGTTCACATCACGATGTGCAATGTGCTTGTGAAGATTTTACAATATGCTACAGAATATTAAAGTGCAGATTAAAAGTGCTTTTGGAGAACTGACAAGATTGCACACCGTCATCTTCTTCAAGTTTTGGCATTCCCTTTTCATCTGTACTTTTGCATTGGCTTATAAAGAACTGATGTTGTATCTGACTTATAAGTAGACCTTTTTCCTCCTCAGCCTTGACTTACAACAACGCGTTATTTTGTAAGTTTTTTATATTTATTTCTTCACAGTTAATATGATGTACACATGTAGAAAACTTACTAAATTACTCTAATATTATGGATCTTAAAGAAAAAGCCTCAGATCACTGACCTTTTTTGTCTTTTCCAGTCCATCATCTGACTCCACACCAGGGGCGGATCCAGAGATATTTTCTGACAGTCTTCAAAATTTTCTTTGTTGATCCATCTTCCATTTTTGACCGTCTTCCGACAGAAAACATTAGATGGCTGCCAATGTAAACTTGAAAATCTGACCGTCTTCCAGAAGACCCAGAAGACGGCCTAAATCCGCCCCTGCACACTACACTGTACTACACNTAAATAATATGTTGCAATATTGAAATATTTGTTTTGGTTAATTCTCACTCTTGTGATGATCAATTTCCCATAAACTTGACACTTAAAAAAAAAAACACAGACAACTGATCAGCTTATCACAGATTTTTCTTGTTGTTAAGCATCATTTGTACAAATTTCAGAAATATTAAAAAAGATTTGACAAAATTATTAACGTTTAACTATTTTAAGTCCTGTGATTTCCCAGTCTATTCAATGTAATTTTTAGTTTTCCGAAATATATTGTCCTAAAAACACTTTTCATTAGATACAGACAACTGATCAGCTTATCACAAATTTTCATAATTCTTTAGCATCATTTGTACAAATATCAGAAATTTTGGTCTAGATTTGACAAAATTATTAACATTTAAATTTTTTAAGTCGCTGAATTTGCAATTATTTTCAATGTAATTTTCAATTCTTTCATTTATATTGTTCTTGTTCCAGAGTACCCTTACAATGAAAAAGCAGGCAGTGAAAGACAGCACCAAGAGCAGCACTATGTCTTATCCATGTGTACAATACATGATATTTGGAAAGATTTAGGACATTGTCAACTATTGGGATAACAACAACCCCTTCGAGAAACCCATTGTAAGGAGTAATCTGCATCTGGCATTGGTAGTAAGGAGAAGTCTTGTATGGGTATATATTGTTTTCCAGATGACAGTTAAAGGTAATTTGCAACCTCCTACAATAACAACCTCATATCATCAACAACCTCAATCACATTTGTTGTTTTCTTTCAGAATAAATAATATATTGCAATATCGAAATATTTTTTTTGGTTAATTCTCACTCTTGTGATGATCAATTTCCCATAAACTTGACACTTAAAAAAAGAACACAGACAACTGATCAGTTTATCTGAGATGTTTATTGTTGTTAAGCATCATTTGTACAAATTTCAGAAATATTGGCCAAGATTTGACAAAATTATTAATGTTTAACCACTTTAAGTCATTGAATTTGCCAGTGTTTTCAATGTCATTTTCAGTTTTCCCAAATATATTGTCCCAAAAAACACTTTTCATGAAACATAGTCAGCTGATCAGCTTCTTTCATATTATATATAAGCCCATCTCATAAAATCAAGTGCAAATTGCATTTGATGCTGTATTCAAATAGCATTCAGTAAGATATTTTTATTTCTGTTGCAGATATTAATCAATGTGAAGAGACTCCCAGGGTGTGCAGCCAGTGTAGGTATCTATGAACACTTCTTCATCACTTCAGTGATTGCACCAAACGTATTTCAAGGTCAGTGTTCACTACAGCATGGGAAAACTGAAACTTATTTTTTCCATCTGATACGTTCCAAGAAAGCTGGAATTTCTTTTGACTTGCACTTGCTGTCACAAATTAAAACAGAGGCAAAAGCTAAGTACAATTAGAGCCGTAAATGGTGCCATATTTTGTTTTGCATTATTAGTTTTCCTGTGGCCCATGTGCCATGAGTGTTCAAAACGGGAAGTTAAACCTTGAATTTTTTAGCGTGGGATTCAGTTTCCCTTTGCATGTGTGGACAAGCAAGCAAATCTGATTTTTACCAAAAATTTAAATTTGAAATATCCAGATTTTTCAGATGGCAATGTGAATGGGGTACTAGTCTTCTCTACTTTATCAGATACACTGATTCTAGGCATATCTAAGCAGAGTAGATTGAATTCATCATTAATTTTTTTTATCATTATTATTATTATTATTATTCTTTGGACAAGGTTATTTGCAATACTGATTTATTCCTCTCATTTTGTTTTTTGCCATAATAAAGATAAATGGAATTATGATCTAATTGCTTAAAAAAAAGAACTTAAAAAATTCATAAAATAGATATTTATAATAATAATAAATTTTTAACGTTGCGATAAAAAAGTCAGTGACTAATACTCATGTTTGATATTAGCAGTTGATTTAAATTACTAATTTAAATTATGTATGACATGCTAAGCATTTTATTCCAGATATATTTACTGGACAGACTGGGGTCATATCCCTTACATTGCTGACTCCAGGGAATGGACGTCACCAACTGGTCATCTGTTATCACAGAGAATCTGGGCTGGCCTAATTCCTTGACCACTGACTATGTCACCAGGAAGATGTGGTGGGTTGATGCACATCTGGATTACATTGAGTTAGTATCAGCTTTGAGTTATTGATTTTCTAGGAAAATGTGATGGAATACTCCCATTTTTGCATTTTGGCTAAACTATATTTGTTTACATATCCTTATGCCTTTCCTTTGTTTTGATAAAATGTATCATATTTATAACATCTTCAGTTGGTGAATGTAACCAAATTTGGTATGTGGTATTGTCAAAGGTTATTACCTGCACCACAGCCAAGCAGGTCTGGAGGTTGTAAAGTTGATCTTTTAACAGAGACATGAACAATTCACTGCAGGTTCTGTAGTTTTTCTTGTTCCATTTCATATATATGGAATAACATGAAATCTAATAGGTACATACATACATTACATTTCAGGTATGCCAACCTTGATGACAGCAACGGACAGTTGGTCATATCAGGAGTCAGAACATCTGAAAAATACAACTGTAACAAAGGCCAATGAGCGTAATGTGTCTCCAACTGCTGATTGGAGGCCATACAATGTCAAAGTCTGGAGACAACTAGGTCAGTTCTTATAAATTGTAAAGTTTGTGAGTGAACTAAATGTTCATTTGTAGTGGCTTTATATGGTACTGCCGATGTGTGTTTTGTAGAATATTGTAAAACTGTAGGGCCTGGTTTCATCAAGGTTGGATAGCGCTATCCTATGGATAAAAATGGGCGCTATCCTCTGGAAAGTGCTATCCATAGAATAGTGCGTTTCATCAACAGTGGATAGAGTTATCCAGGAGATAAATCAGCTTATCCAGAGGAAAAAGTTGTCCACTCAAAATAGGTGGGATAAATCTGCCATCATGCTGTTAAATTATCCAAAATGGTGAACCTGCTTGGTTTGGCAGTAAATCCTTTGATATTTCACAGACGTAGAATGATTAGAAAAAACTTTTTGCCGGTTGCTATAAACATTGTAAAAGCCATGATAGTTGCTAACAACAGCAGTGATCACCTTACTTGGGAAATAAATTACCCACAATACCCCTGTGTTCTGGTGCCATCTGTCGTCTGCTTCTTTGTCTTGCAGGATGGAACCTGCTTCAGCAAGCTATAGGCAAAGAAAGGCAAACTGGACGCAAGCAGAAACATCACTTTTAATAGAGTTTTGTGAGAAACATCATACCATGATAAGGAACAAACATACTTCCACCTTGGACAACATGGCCAAGGTGGAAGTGTGGAAATCCACTGCAACTGAAATATCATCAGTCGCAGTTTCAACAAGAAGTTCAGCAGAGTGTTGGGATAAGTGGAGGCACCTGGTTTCCTCTGTTAAGAGTTGTCTCAGTGAATTAAAGAAGTCCAGACACCTAACTGGAGGTGGTCCACCACCACAGGGACTCAGTCCAACCAAAAACAGAATAGTGAACATATATGCTGGAACTCCAGCCTTTGAAGGTTTGAAAGGTGGGATGGAGACTAGTGGTAAGATCAGGTTGCCACTGTTTGACTCTTTATAAATTTAATACACTTATTGTTGTTACAGACATCACCCTTTGAAATATCAAAGTTACTCTGATGAAGAAGCAGCATCTGGTTCAGAAAGGTTAGTTTCCCCCATTTATCCATGTACCTTGTATGTAAAGAATTTGTGCACTTAGTTTAATCTGTTATGAATCAAACAGTTTAGTATGAACACAGAGGATATTCCAGGAGTCCTCCTGGAGGGATTCTGGCTATACTCTGCAACCATATCTGATGACACCAAAAACAAAGCCTCTGACAAAGCCAGACATAACATACAACACAGGATATTCCAGGATTCCTCCTGGAGGGATTCTGGCTATACTCTGCAACCATATCTGATGACACCAAAAACAAACCCTCTGACAGAGTCAGACATAACATAAAACAGGGCTCAATCTCAACTAGAAACACTATGTGTGTGATTTTCTCTTTTGAGACATGATACAGTTACTACTTTATCTCTTTCTTGAGAAATGATACACAATCCATTGATTTGATTAATTTAGTAGGATTATTTAGCTTTTACCCAGTAATAGTAAAAAACAATCTTTAATTAATTTTTTGTTCTAAAATATAGCAGGACAGCTGTACTAGGTCAAATTATTTGGGAGCCTTTACATAATAGATTCAATTTAATTGTCTGTTGTATTTTTTAGCTGAGGAGACAGTAAAACCCACACCAAGTCAGACATGTCCTTGCAAGAATGGTGTCAAATGTAAGCCAGATCCAGAAACTGGTGGGCTTGTGTGTTTGTGCTGGAATAGTAAGTATCTGGGTTAGAAAAACAATGAAAAAATATTGAAAATGTTGTTGTAATTGAGATGAAAATGTGATTTGTGTCAATAATCACAAAGCGCGGCAAACACATGAAGACTTGAATAGGAAGAGAAAATATAGGCTGATGATTTTACAAAATCAAAATTACAATCATGGAGTTCATGGAGTTGAGGAAAACCAGGGTTTGCTGTTGTAAACTACTTTGTATCTTGTAAAATCTCAGGCCTGTAGCCATCAATTTCAAAAAGGTTTTGTTTTTCTGAAAAAGTGGGCCTTTTCCAATGAAACCTTTGTGTACCTAGATCAAATTTTACCCAGAATAGACCTTTTCCTGACAAAAAGGATGCTTCTTTTGAACCCTTGAACCTCCCCCCCCCCCCTCCCTGGCCACGGGCCTGAATCTACTCAAGTTTATGGGATGGTATTAAAGAAAAATGCAGCATAGCTTGCTTACATCTGAAATGGTGTAGTAATGTTTTTGTTTTTATTTTATTTAAGTCAATATTTTTGTCACACTGTATTAAAATTAATTTGATCAAATTTCAGACTATTATGGGGAATACTGTGAAAAGGAGCCTTCAGCATTCACTGGAGCTGATGCAAGTTCACGAAAGTTGAAATGACCATAGAATCTTTTCTTAGATCCTTTTTGAGGTCAATTTGAAAAACTGTATTAACTTTAAATTTTAATTTTTTTGATTATCATATCTCACTTTTAAGAAAAATTTGTTAAGCCATCTAAATGATATCAAATGCATCTTAGAAAATAAGGTATTCAGTATCAAACTGTTTTTTCTTAAAGGCACATAAGGTATAATCATTGTAGCAATTATTAAAAGATGCATTAAATATTTATTAGAAGTCCAGATATTAATGTTTTGGTAATGATATCAAAGGATTACCCCGCATATTAAAATAGTTGTTGCTATGATTTCAGTATGAGCAAGGCCCTGCATTCCAGTGGTGGGGGCGAGTTCAGACTGGGGCACCTGCAGGAGCGGTGGCTTTCCATGGAGGAAATGTTGTGACCATCAGTATGCCAGACTTTGTATATGACAGCTCTGTGGCACAGAATGGGGTAAACATAGTCACATATTGTATAGAAATGTGATCAGTAAAAGATTTGAGGGTTGATTCGGATACTCAGTTGAGACAAAAGACAGAAGATTTGGAACTTTGAAATACTCATTATTTTGCATTTATAGTAGAAAATTGTGTTAAGCTTCATTTTTTTTTTTTTTTTTTTTGTTTATTTGTTTTTTACCAATTGCCCATGAAAGCATTTTATATTTATGCTTCGTAGCTTGGAAGTTTTCTTTTTATTCATTGGTTTAAAATGCTCATCCTTTTTCTCATAGGATGCAATGGAACCAGAGTACAACAAAACAGAATTTTGAAGACCACAACAAACCGACCAACTTCTCCAACCCAATGTATGGCAATATGACAGGATTAGAACTTGTTAAACCTCCAAACAAAGGACATGACCAACCCCACTCACTCCAATGGGGTAGCAGACAACCAGTCATCAGAGATCACAGTCCATATACCACATAAATAACTCTGTTCTTCAGATAGAAAAACAATTACAACACTGATGTTTTAGTCACTAATAGTCTAGTGAGATTTTTGAAAAAAGGCTCTGCATAAGAGGCAAGGGGCATTTTGGGGTAAAAGTTGGGAACCAGGCTTATTAGCATAATTTTGGGATGCTGAATCCGATTTACCCGGTTCCCAAGCAAAATTTTGCGTTTTTAACGGTCTAATTTGCAAAAAAACAAAATGGCCGCCAGATTTCCTATTTTCTGCAATACCTCTGGAACTAGACAGGCAAATATGACAAATGAAGTGTCTTTACCTATATTTTCAGGGTCGAGGAACATTATTAAAATGTTTCTGTTAGAATTAGATTTACGCAATTTTCCTAAATATGCAAATTAGGATCGCCATTGCTGAAAAACTGTTTTACTTCTGTATCTCTGTAACTAGGCAAGCAAACATGACAAATGAAGTGTCTACACCTATGTTCTCAGGGTCAGGGAATGTGATAAATCAGAT
>NW_019776003.1:13247-42845 GCF_001039355.2 Lingula anatina | reverse complement strand
TTTTGAAACTATTGCCAACTTTTCCAGCACTGTCTCTTTGGCGCATTAATTAATTACTAAATTTGTGTTATTGAAAGGTTATTTAAACGAATTTTTACTCGACCTGTCCATGTATTAAAAATCGATGTCTAGCCTAAATATTATAATTTACCTCTAAATGAATTGCCAATGATTTATAACAACACCTGCTTTCCTAGCTAGCACATGTAGGCCTACATCCACATATCACATACTGAGTACTGTACCGGGCATGGCTTCGTTTTCCTTGTATGAGTCACAAGAAGTTGGCGAGTTTTATTTTTATTTATTTATTTATTCATTCATCTTATTATTATTATTATTATTATTATAATTTTTTTTACTTTTTTTTTTTTTTTTTGACGTGACCTTGCATGGCATCAAATACAAATGATTATGACACTGTATTTCAAATACAAATGATTTTATTTCTGGCTTCTAGTTGTGAGATGTCACGGCTACCTCCATGACTGAGAAGTTTAGAGGAATCCACTGGCAATGTAAGAAATCCATGAAAGTAAAGTAGGCCCTACCGGTATCGATAATATCTATCTTCATAACACGCTTTTGCCCCACTCCACTTTCCTCAGCCACTTTGGAGAAGGGACTTTAAATAGGCTATATGTCAGGGACAGAATTCATGCAGGCCAGAGATCGCCAAGTCATGTTCAAGTAAAAAGTTTCCCATTTTTAGGGTTTTAAAGCTTTACCCCGGCACTTGACAATAATTCCTTTGAAGTTGTCATTGTGGCTCATCTTTATAATAAATAAATAAAGAATAAGTAGGCCTATAATAATTAATGTTTCTTATTGCTGCTCATTACAAGGAGGGCACCTAAATATCTTGTTGCTTTCTAAATTTTTCGAATATTTCATTCGTTCTCAATTTTTAAAATATTCTGTGTTATTTTACATGTAGGCCAAACACATGTAGCGGCCAGGTTGGTTTCTTTGCGGAGTGTTTGGAGCATTACTAATTCTTCACTCTCTTCTTCTTCTTCTTTTTTTTCATACAGGCCTTGGCATAATTAATAAATAACAATGCAGTTCTGAAAAAATATACACAACTAAGCTCCGACGAAGCAGAAGCTCGAAGTCCGCTGAAAGGCAGGTGCACGGTAAAAGCACAATCACGGTTGAGACACCGAGGCGTTTGGCTAACCTCGCGTCAGGTCCGATAATTTACGAGATTCAAAACGTGAATGGAGCCTCTCGTGCTTGTTTTTTGCGCAACCAGTTAGATTGCTAGCCGTGCCTGGTATGGGGTAGGCCCTACTGGGTTATAGAAGATAGGACAGAATGTACGGCAAAAACTTGGGTGTAGACGACAGTAGTCTAACGTAAGTTTATGTACATAGTACTTGTGTGCATAGTATTAGTAGGCCTACTTGTGTTTTTTTTCTTTTTAGAGAAAATGAATCATCTAGGCAAAAATTCTCCTTGGATATGTCCTCCATGATGTTCTCACGACAGTTGAAAGGGTATTTTATCTCAAGAACACCAAGTCCGCAACATAACATGTGATAATGCCATCTGGTGATGTACCAAAATGTGGTTTTTGTGGTGAAAGCAGTAAGCCTGACATTGTTAAAGTCATAATAACTCTTCATTATGGCCAAAAATTGGATTTTCCTGGCGTAAACGGCAATTTTCCCGTACTCACCAATGATCAGCGACCCCATTCCTGCATTCAAAGTTAATCCAGGGTTTTTTTCCTAAACCCACGGTTTTTTGTTAAAATCTCTTAAGAGATTTTAACTGACAGAGCTCTCTCTGGCATCGCATAGTCACCGTTGACCTACTTAAAATCGCGGGAAAAGCAGACAACAACAACACTATATAAGATTCATGAGATATATTCGTCTTTTTGTTAAAAATACATTAATATCCACAATGTGTGCCATTCTGGGCTTTTTGTTATCCGATGCACTGTTCAAAAACTCGCAACTTACGTCTGCGTCTGCATTAATGGGTTTGGCGTCATATGTTATTTTGGTCTCGAATGAACGCGAGAATCCGCGTGACACCATTACGTCATTAACAACGAATGCCTTGATGACCGAGAAGAAAAGCATCAAAAGCCCTATTGACAAGCACAGATTTTAGTTTTACTACAATAACGGCTGTTTTATTGGTAAAATACAATAGAATATATTTCCATGCGTTGTTTACAATGTATTTCATGCGGAATTTTGAATCTCAAAGGAAGAGTTATTATTGCTTTAAATGGGCCAGCAGAATGTTGGAAGCCCAAAATGGTCTGCCACATACACTTCCTGATGGGCACAGCTTTGGCTTGCATGGGTCTTCCTGAACAACATGCCTGTACTGATCATATGCATTCTCCTCATTCTCTCTCCTCCACTCAACAGCAGGTACTAGTAGTAGTACTCTAAGAGGCTGGTCAGATGGTTTGCATATTTTCTGTAGCAGTGTAGAGGACGGCATGGAAACGCTTGTTTGCATAACGTCGTCAGCAATAGATGCAGTTATTCTTCCAGAGGATTGCAACCTCAATACTTCTAATTTCCTCAGGGGTTATAACATGTTTAGCATAAATGTCATTACACACATCAATCATATCTTCCTTGCTAAGGGTCGTGTATTGTTCCTTGTAGAGAGTTCTCAGATTGTCTGGAACAGTGGTAACAGGGGGAAAATCTTCAGAATTTTCTTCTGTGAAGGCCTCATTGTACTGGCTCCAGGCACTAAGTCCGACTGCAGCAGTCCCATGTATAATTGACTGTAGCAATCTGTGCTGTTCCTCATAAGTGGCTGGCCACGGCATTTCCCTGTGGCCTCTTGTGCTCTCCCTCAGCTTTTTCTTAGCCTCTTCACTGTATAGATGCAATGGGGGCTGGTTCAACATCCTTAACATAGCATTCATTCCACTAACATGGCAAATCGGTGCAGGCAGAGGTTGTGTATCCTAGCCTCACTGTGGTTTCCACTTTATACAGCACCATTCCAATGTGTGAACACGTTTCCCCCAATCTGAAAAAAAGAGAGCAGATGTTCATAACTTGTACAGGATTTGGAACATCATTTCAAACAGGCCTTAAAGATTAAAATAATGACTTACCCAAGTGTAAGTTATATGGAAAAATTGCATTCTTTACACTAGTATATGACTTCTACAACTTAAAACAGATCTTCTGAGACAGTAAGTATTTTACTGTGTTAGTGCAGATGAGCTAGATCACCTCTAATGCATTCTATATTTGCATATGATTATGAGTGCAGTTAGTCAAGATCACCTCTAATGCACTCTATATTTGCATAAGTGAACAGTTAGTTGTTTGGAGGGTCAGAGGTCCAGCTAGATGAGATGACAGGTACATGGACTTCATGTTGTCTACCAGACACTGTGTGAACAGTTAGTTGTTTGGAGGGTCAGAGGTCCAGCTAGATGAGATGACAGGTACCTGGACTTCATGTTGTCTACCGGACACTGTGTGAACAGTTAGTTGTTTGGAGGGTCAGAGGTCCAGCTAGATGAGATGACAGGTACCTGGACTTCATGTTGTCTACCGGACACTGTGTGAACAGTTAGTTGTTTGTAGGGTCAGAGGTCCAGCTAGATGAGATGGCAGGTATGTTGAGATTTCATGCTGGTTTCGGTCTCCCTTGGGACTCCAAGAAGTCTGTCCTCCTCAATGGAGTCAAGACTGGAGTTGGGGTTGATGTTATTTGACACCAAGTTCAGCCTCACTCAATTGCGTTTCCACCCATAGGCTGAACCGAGCCACTCCCATCAACCACCTGGGTAATGAGGGTAATGTTTAGCTCTTTCCCAAGCCTGAAATTGCAAGTCTTCTGTCTATAATACTCCACGGAGGGAGCAGATTTCAAGACTCGTGCAGGTGGTGTATAATTCTTGGGAAGGCACCAAACATTTTTCTCAATCCAGTCTTTGGACGCAAGCCCCCTGCTGCAACCATGCCAGAGGCATGGCATAACTACCCGGGGAACTAAGCCCCTTTTTATAGATGGTAGCCACCCTTNTGTTTAGGGAGGTTCTTCACTCTCTTTTTTTTTTTCATCTTCAAATAGGCTTTGGCAAAATTAATAAATAACAATGCAGTTCTGAAAAAATATGCACAAATGAGCTCCGACGAAGCAGAAGCGCGAAAGTCCGCTGAAAGGCTGGTGCGAGGTCAAAAACACAATCACGGTTGAGACACCAAGGCGTCCTTGGCTAACCTCGCGTCAGGTCCGATAATTTACGAGATTCAAAACGTGAATGGAGCCTCTGTCGTGCTTGTTTTCTGTACTTGTCTCAACCAGTTAGTTTGCCAGCCGTGCCTGGTATGGGGTCCTGGGTTATAGTAGAAGATAGGACAGAACGTACGGCAAAAACTTGGGTGTAGACGACAGTAGTCTAATGTAAGTTTATGCACAAAGTACTTGTGGGCATAGTACTTTTTTTTTCTTTGACCCCATTTCCAGAGATTAGATCGATCTACTTTAGATCGACCTAACTCCCTGGGGGTTCACGCTAAATAGCTGTCAGCCGAGCGAACACGAAAGTTAATTACCCGCTTACAGCTTGTTGTAGGCGGGACGGACATTTAAGCCGGATTATCTGACAGTAATCTAGTGAGACTCCCCGCGGGGATAGATCGATCTAAAAGCTCTGGGAATACAGCCTTCGAGAGAGAGAAAATGAATCATCTAGGCAGAATTTCTCCTTGGATATATCCTCCTGGGTGTTCTCACGGCAGTTGAAAGGGTATTTTATCTCAAGAACACCAAGTCCGCAACATGAACATGTGATGATGCCATCTGGGGATGCACCAAAATGTAGTTTTTGTGGTGAAAGCAGTAAGCCTGACTTTGTTAAATGGGCCAGCAGAATGTTGAAGCCCAACATGGTCTGCCACATACACTCTTCCTGATGGGCACAGCTTTGGCTTGCGTGGGTCTTCCTGAACAACATGCCTGTACAGATCATAAGCATTCTCCTCATTCAATCTCTCTCCACTCAACAGCAGGTACTCTAATACCCCGTTCACACTACGCTCAGTTATCCGGATAAATTGCCAATTAGGTCACAATTCGAATAAATGCAGTAGTGTGAACGCAAGAGGATTTTTGTAATGCGCATTTTCAAAATCCTGCAAGCGAGGTGGATTTCTAAGCGCGATCTGGATAACTTACCGGAATCGACACCTGTACAGATCTAACTGCGCATGTGTGCAGATAAGTGCGGGTATCTATGAACGCTTGTTTATTACTTTTCGATTGCACCAAACGTATTTGGAGGTCACCACTCACTACAACATGAGGAAACAAACTTATTTTGCCATCTTATACTTCTCAAGAATGCTGGAATGTCTTTATAGTTGCATTTGTCGTCACAAATTTTTGTTGGTATTTTAAGATTTCCTGTGCGGCGTATGCACGAGTGTTCAAAACAGGAAGTTAAACCTGAAATTTTCAACGTGTAATTCGGTTTCGCTTAGTGTGTGTGAACGCAATACCGAATTGAATTCCCCACGAAAAATTCGGATTATAGAAATGCGCATTTTTGCAACTGTAGTGTGAATGGGATATAAGAGGCTGGTCAGATGGTTTGCATTTTTCTGTAGCAGTATAGAGGATAGCTTGGGAATGCTTGTTTGCATAACATCACCAGCAATAGATGCAGTTATTCTGCCAGTCCTTATTTCATGCCAGGCCGAGGATGAGGATTGAAACCTTGTTGTCTCCTCAACACTTTTAATTTCCTCAGGTGTTATATCATGTTTAGCATAAATGTCATTACACACATCAATCATATCTTCCTTGCTAAGGGTCGTGTATTGTTCCTTATAGAGAGTTCTCAGATTGTCTGGAACCGTGGTAACAGGGCCAAAATCTTCAGAATTTTCTTCTGTGAAGGCCTCATTGTACTCGCTCCAGGCACTAAGTCCGACTGCAGCAGTCCCATGTATAATTGACTGTAGGAATCTGTGCTGTTCCTAGTAAGTGGCTGGCCGCGGCATTTCCCTGTGGACTCTTGTGCTCTCCCTCAGCTTTTTCTTAGCCTCTTCACTGTATAGATGCAATGGGGGCTGGTTCAACATCCTTAACATAGCATTCATTCCACTGACATGGCAAATCAGTGCAGGCAGAGATTGTGTATCCTAGCCTCACTGTGGTTTCTACTTTAATACAGCACCATTCCAATGTATGAACTAGTTTCCCCCAATCTGAAAAAAGAGAGCAAATGTTCATAACTTGTACAGGATTTGGAACATCATTTCAAACAGGCCTTAAAGATTAAAATAATGACTTACCCAAGTGTAAGTTATATGGAAAAATTGCATTCTTTACACTAGTATATGGCTGTATTCCCAGAGCTTTTAGATCGATCTATCCCCGCGGGGAGTCTCACTAGATTACTGGCAGATAATCCGGCTTAAATGTCCGTCCCGCCTACTACAAGCTGTAAGGGGGTAATTAACTTTCGTGTCCACCCGGCTGACAGCTATTAAGCGTAAACCCCCAGGGAGTTAGGTCGATCTAAAGTAGATCGATCTAATCTCTGGAAATGGGGTCTATGACTTCTACAAGTTAAAACAGATCTTCTGAGACAGGAAGTATTTTACTGTGTCAGTGCAGATGAGCTAGATCATCTCTAATGCATTCTATATTTGCATATGATTATGAGTGCAGATTGTCAAGATCATCTCTAATGCACTCTATATTTGCATAAGTGAACAGTTAGTTGTTTGGAGGGTCAGAGGTCCAGCTAGATGAGATGACAGGTACCTGGACTTCATGCTGTCTACCTGACACTGTGTGAACAGTTAGTTGTTTGGAGGGTCAGAGGTCCAGCTAGATGAGATGACAGGTACCTGGACTTCATGTTGTCTACCTGACACTGTGTGAACAGTTAGTTGTTTGGAGGGTCAGAGGTCCAGCTAGATGAGATGACAGGTACCTGGACTTCATGTTGTCTACCTGACACTGTGTGAACAGTTAGTTGTTTGGAGGGTCAGAGGTCCAGCTAGATGAGATGACAGGTACCTGGACTTCATGTTGTCTACCTGACACTGTGTGAACAGTTAGTTGTTTGGAGGGTCAGAGGTCCAGCTAGATGAGATGACAGGTACCTGGACTTCATGTTGTCTACCTGACACTGTGTGAACAGTTAGTTGTTGGAAGGTCAGAGGTCCAGCTAGATGAGATGACAGGTACCTGGACTTCATGTTGTCTACCTGACACTGTGTGAACAGTTAGTTGTTGGAGGGTCAGAGGTCCAGCTAGATGAGATGACAGGTACCTGGACATCATGTTGTCTACCTGACACTGTGTGTACAGTTAGTTGTTTGGAGGGTCAGAGGTACAGCTAGATGAGATGACAGGTACCTGGACTTCATGTTGTCTACCTGACACTGTGTGAACAGTTAGTTGTTTGGAAGGTCAGAGGTCCAGCTAGATGAGATGACAGGTACCTGGACTTCATGTTGTCTACCTGACACTGTGTGAACAGTTAGTTGTTTGGAGGGTCAGAGGTCCAGCTAGATGAGATGACAGGTATGTTGAGATTTCACACTGGTTTCGGTCTCCCTTGGGACTCCAAGAAGTCTGTCCTCCTCAATGGAGTCAAGACTGGAGTTGGGGGTCGATGTTATTTGACACCAAGTTCAGCCTCGCCCAATTGCCCATAGGCTGAACCGAGCCACTCCCATCAACCACCTGGGTAATGAGGGTAATGTTTAGGTCTTTCTGAAGCCTGAAATTGCAAGTCTTCTGTCCATCATACTCCATGGAGGGAGCAGATTTCAAGACTCGCGCAGGTGGTGTATAATTCTTGGGAAGGCACCAAACATTTTTCTCAATCCAGTTTTTGGACGCAAGCCCCCTGGATTGTAATTGGTAGGCCACCTGCTGCAACCATGCCAGAGACATGGCATAACTACCTGGGGAACAAAGCCCATTTTTATAGATGGTAGCCACCCCTGCCACCAGTGTTTTGAAATATAGGCTTTGATCTTCCCCAGGCAGAGCCTGGGCCAAATCCTGGATAAATTGGGCACCAGGTACATCTATTGGAGACTTGCCTCAGTTTTCGGCCTTACAAGCTCACGGTACCCTTACCCTTTCACTTTTCCTGGACATGTCTTCGGAGTATTCATGGACAATGTGGAAGATGGGCTTGAACTTCTCCCTCACACCAAGCATATATTTCCAAGCAATACCTTGAACAATGACAACTGTAAATGTGTGAAATATAAGTATTACAGAAACATATCACTTATTTGATGAATACTTAAAATATCTATTCGATTAAATTTTAACATGTTAAAAAGAGTACTTACCCATTCTGTCTTTCAGAAAATCATTATCTTGTACTGTAGGCAGGAAATTTTTAATGGGTATGTCCCTTGCTGAAATGCAGTTTCTGTAGTTGTCATCCAGGTGCATGAAACTATAGATAATTAGAGTATTAAAAAACCAAATTGCATTGGAGTACCACTTACTTTTTATTATAAAATTATACTTTATTTTACTTAAAGAAACATATTAAAATAAAACTTACCTAATTTAGTTTTTAATTGCATAACACAATGCCCATGTATGAAAATTTTCCCTTCCATCCTTGACGTGATGTCTTCTTTTCGTTTTCAACTGGACATTGTCCCACACCAGGGCATAGCCTTTAACTGGTAAAATAAATTTATAAAAATATATAAATAAAAAGTATGGAGATATATCTAATATTTTAATATGACATTTTAACACATGGGTCGCTCGTGCGCGCACGCACAATTATTATATCTTAACCTTATTTATTTCACAATTATTACAAGTTAAACATATTTCATTTACTTATAATCCGACTATTAAATTTTGGTTCTTTTATTTTCCTCCTATGTTACTTAGTACCTTCATCTCCGTCTGCATCTATTTCTTCTTCAAAATCATCCATTGGTGGCGTGGATACCAAGCCAACCACCCTCCACACCCTTGGCGTTGGGTTCCGACCACTGAAGGTCCACCTAAATATTTTAGTATTTTAGAGGGCAAAAGGTGCCATTTGGTACGGTTTAGAACTATTATTCAGCTACTCAAAGTTAAAAATTTAAAAATAAACCACCGATCATAAATCTGCCACTGCCCATGGATATTGCTTATATTGAGACATTATTTTCTTATATCATTAAAAATATATGTATCTTTTTCTTTTCATAAAACATTAAACAATTAAGCTAACCCCAAATTCACTGTAGACTGTAACAGGTGTGCCGCCCTCGTCTAAAATTGCTTTCTCTTTTTCTGCTACATATTTCTAAAATATTCAAAGAACATTGAAAATTAATAAAAAAAATTGGTAGTATTTGCGTATGCAAAATGACTGAGTGCATGCTGGTATTTAATTTGCCATAACATCTCTTATAAATATTTATAAAGGTTTTTGTTAAGTACAAATAAAAAATATTAATGTCTTAATAACCCTTAAGATATTTACGTTTACTTCTTCCTTCCACTGTAAAATTTTCATTTTTCATTTTAAATTTAGATAATAATAAACAGATACCAAAAATAAGTAATTTTTTTTTCATTTTTCTTTTTAATTTTATTCATTTATGTATTTTGATAAAGGGCTCCGTAGAAATAAAAATTTATAAATAATAAAAAATAATACAATACGTTATAATTTTAAAAAAAGTTATTGCTATTTAACACAATTATTATAAAATTTCAAAAATATTTATTCATGTAGGTTTTAAAACGAAGGTTGCCCAAATTCTACAGATGCGCAAATGGATGACCAAATGCTTGTTAAACATGTATAATGGGAGGTCGCCTACATGGATCAAATACCATTCTTCACCACTTGTCGCTAGAGGTCGGTAAAAGTTTACATTGGTAACAGGTCCCCATTTCGAGGTCGACCTTGAAAAGGTGGTCGCCCTTTCCGCGAGACTTCGACAGTGTGGCGTGCTATTGTGTCAATGCAGGAGGAAGCTGAAATAACAAAAGAATGATGCTGCCATGTGTCACATTGCCAGGTATCATGCTGTCATGTGTCACATTGCCAGGTGTCACATTGCCAGGTGTCATGCTGCCATGTGTCACATTGCCAGGTGTCACATTGCCAGGTGTCATGCTGCCATGTGTCACATTGCCAGGTATCATGCTGCCATGTGTCATACTGCCAGGTGTCATATTGCCAGGTGTCACATTGTCATGTAACATGCTGCCAGGTGTCCTGCAGCAAGGTGTCAGATGTCACATTGCCAGTTGTCACACTGCCAGGTGTCACATTTCATATTCCTTCATAAGGCTATTAGATGTCACTCTGTCAGGTGTCACTATCAGATGTCACTGTGTCAGGTGTCACTGTGTCAGGTGTCTGTCTTGATAATATCTATTTCTTTACAAGTACATGTGTGATCTTCTGTCTCTTTTTCCAGTGACCCTTTTTGTATGACATGGTGGCTTCCGAGAGAACTGATTCCTGAGCTGGCTGCATGAAATGGAAGGGTAACGGACACCAGCAGGAGCATCACTTCCTCTCACCCTCATGTACAAAACATGAACTGTGGCAAATGTTATGATAAATGGAATGTGAAAAGCCAGAAATAGGAATTAAAGCATGGTAACAGGTAATTGCACAGTCTCCTTCGTTTTCTCCATGAAGAAAAACTCACCAGTAATCGCCTGTTGTGTTTCTTTTGGATTTAAGTAATTTTTGTCTTGTTGACCAGTTACTGTAATTTCCCCACTTCCCTCACATTACATCAAAAAAGTACACTTCAAGTAGTTACAGCCAACTGATGTGCCTAATATATAGCTTAATATAGATACAGGTATTAATATTGATCTGTTTTTTTACTGCTTTAAGGATTTACATGTACAAGTATCACAAATATTGAAACAGATTTGGCAAAGTTAACATTGTTTTCATTTCTTTCAGTCTTTGAATAGTGTCAGTCACAGAAATCAGAGCTGTCACCAGTAGCCTCAACAATGTAAGTACATTTGAAATTTTTTTTCATAGTCCAGTCATCAAAGTAGATGTTTCACTTGCCAGCTAGTACACCATGATTTGGAATTTTCTTTCAACTGGTTTCTTCAATTATTAAAGGGATAACAACTGTTCCTTTTGGTCAAAAAACAGATTTTCCTGGAGCAATCGGCAGTTTTCCCATACTTAGGCTGCGTTCATATGAAAAATCTATTTTCTAAAAATCTAAAAATCTATTTGCGGTATCTTGTGATCACGGTCTGTGCCCTGAATACCCTGCGGCGTAATTACTGGCAGCGCCGAAAATTAATTACAGCTTTGGAAGTAACTGGCTCGCGCTGCCCGCAATTACGCCGTGGGGTATTCAGGGCACAGACCGTGATCACAAGATACCACAAATAGATTTTTAGATTTTTAGAAAATATTTTTCATGTGAACGCAGCCTACATTCATTTCTATGAGCTGTTTCAGTAAAATTATTGTAAAAAATTAATCTTATAAGAACAGTTGTTATCCCTTTGAGATAAAGTGTGTCCTGTCACAAATCCACTGTTCCCAGTCAGCCACTTGTGGTCATGAAGATGTCTGGTGAAGTCACCAGAAGACTTCCAACATGGCTTTAACTCCATACAAACTTCCCTGGACCCAATTGATATGCTGTTCACTGTAGTTGATGTATTTAAGACATTTGTTTGCAAATATTACCTTTTTGCATGATTTTATTCCTGTTAACTGTAACCTTAGCAGCTACTTAATAATCAACATTTGTTAGTGATAGAGGGCGCCAGTTTTTTAAAACTCATTTCTAGGTAAATCCGCTTTTGGTATCAATACTGCCAGCCCTTTTCTTTGTGATTAGAACATGAAGGTTGGCCACTCTAAAAAGCACTTTCCGGCAACCAATAAACAATTTTTTAAACTTGGAATAAAACAGTTTGTAATAACTTGTAGTCAGGCCATCCATCCCAGGAGAGGCATCATTTTTCATACTCTTAATGGCCTCACATTTTTTCTTTATCTGTCAAAGGTAATATAAGTACACTGATATCTTGTAAGAAGTCTTCAAGATTTGCAGATCTAAATACAATCTTTTTAGAATATAGCTCGCTATAATACTGATTTATCATCTGTTGATTTTTTGTTTGTTCTGTTATAACTCTGTTTTCTGATGATTGAAGGGCATTATACACTTGGTTTTTGCTCTTGCATTCTCAAGATCAAAAAAACTTAGTAATCCTTTTACCTTTTTCATACCACTGGACTTTATTTTATTATTGCATCCTATCAGCTGATGCAAGATATTCATAGTTCCATTGGCATCTATTTGCCTCATTTCTATACTCTGTATTTGTAGGATCAGTACAGTATAGCTTGCAAGCTTAATTGAATTTCATATGTACCTCTTTTACATTATTCCTTTTTTTGTGAAGCTAGTTTTTTTTTTTTTTTTTTTTTTGCCAAATATTATAGAACAGTTGTTCACTTGCACCTTAAGGTAATCCCATAAACTTTGTTGGTCTAATTGTGCATTATTTTTGGATACCTTTTCTAAAGTATTATTGACACTATCCACATAGTCTTTGTTTTTAAAGAAACTGTTATTAAACTTCCAGAAACCAGGACTTTTGCTATTTTTGTTAAATGACACATTTAGGATTGCTCCTCTATGATCAGATTTAGGTATGTCCACTATACCGGAGTGTGTGATACTATTTAACATTGTTTGATTAACAAATATATAATCTATATGCCTTGCAATGTACTTGGTCTTATGCCTCCATGTATAATTTTTTTTCATCCATATTGAAAAACCTCCACACATCTAATAGATTATTATTTTTCACCCAAGACTGAAAGGATTTAATCTCAGTTGTTGGGTGATTTTCTCCTGAAAGTGTGTCTTGACCATGTACCAAACAGCACCTCCAATCAAAATGTTTATGATTAGTCTATGATTTGTTTGATCTGACAAGTCGACCCTCTCTTCTGTAGTGTATTAGGCTGCATTCACATCGAGTTGAGCCATGGCTCTACAAAGTCACGACCTAAATATTGCGGACTTACATAAAAGGAAAACCGCCTAATTTTTTAATTGTCTCTCCGCCTCTCACACGCCTCCCCATGCTTTGTCCCAATGGAGCCGAGATTTAATGACTGTACCCCCGCAGGGACAACACATGGGGAGGAGTATGAGAGGCAGAGAGACTATTAAAAGATTAGGCAGTTTTCCTTTCATGTACCTCTGCCATATTTAGGTTGTGGCTTTGTAGAGTCATGGCTCAATTCGATGTGAATGTGTCCTTAGTGTTATTGTGATGGGGCAAGTTTTGTTAATATTTGCACAGAATCTACAACTTGAATTACCAGTAGGCACCAGTGTTGTGAATCAATTACCACACGTGAAAAATCTAGGGGACCACTCCGATTCCACTCTTTCCATAGATAGACATGTTGAAGAAAATAAAGACTATATATATATGCAGCAACTGTCTAAATTAGTTGCTAGCAAATGGGAAAACATTTGTGTAATTGGTTGTGTAATTAAAAACTTTACATCATTAATTTTCAGTTTGTTTATATAAATATCCATTGAATGAAGGATACAAGTATAGATATTTGTACATCATTTGACAATTTACAATCCTGACTTATCACAACATACTGAAATGATCTATTTGACTTTTCTTTTCCTTCTGTCTTTACGATGCTCTGGGCAAAAGCATTTTCTCTTTGGCTCATCAAGTATCCCTACACAAGCAAAGTGAAACCAACTTATTTCACAGTCACTGGCATCACACCCAATCATCTTTCCATGCTCAGTATCCCTACATTAAAACACCATACATCTTTATCAGACACTTTGTTGGTGATGTCACTGAGAACACTGCGGGGACCTCTGGTAAAAAAACTTGCCCACGAGCTCTGGGAGGATAGCATTGCCCAAGACATGGTTGGTTTTGGCTAAGACATTGTTCCAAAAGTCAGTGTTAAACAATATTCTCTCTACATGGAGACCTTTCTTTGTCCACACCACAGAAAAGTACATTCAACCTGGACAACTACCATCTGTGTTTGACCCTGGTAAAAGAACNATGTCAGGTGTCACTGTGTCAGGTGTCTGTCTTGATAACTCCTATTTCTTCATAAGTACATGTGTAATCTTGTCTTTTTTTCCAGTGTCCCTTTTTGTACGACATGGTGGCTTCTGAGAGAACTGATTCCCAGGCTGGCTGCATGAACATGACTTTTTTAAATGGAAGGGTAATGGACACCTGCGGAAGCATCCCTTTGTCTTACTTTCATGTACAAAACATGAAATGTGGCAAATTTTATGATTAATAAAATGTGAAAAGCCAGAAGTGGAAACCATGGTAACAGGTAATTACATGGTCTACTTCCCTTTCTCCATGAAAAAAAACTCACCAGTAATAAACTCTTTTGTTTCTTTTGGGTTTGAGTGATTTTTGTCTTGTTGACCAATTACTGTAATTTTCCCACTTCCCTCACATTACATCACAAAAGTGCACTTCAAGTAGTTACAGCCAACTGATGTGCCTATTATAGCTTAACATAGGTACAGATATTAACATTGATCTCTGTTTTTTACTGCTGTAAGGATTTACACATGTACAAGTATCACAAATATTGAAACAGATTTGGTAATGCTAACATTGTTTTTATTTCTTTCAGTCTGGGAATAGTGTCAGTCTCAGAAGTCAAAGCTGTCACCAGTAGCCTCTACAATGTAAGTACATTTGAATTTTTTTCACAGTCCAGTCACCAAAGTAGGTGGGGCACTTGCCAGCTAGTACACCTTGATTTGGAATTTTCTTTCAACTGGTTTCTTCAATTATTAAAGGGATAACAACTGTTCCTTTTGGTCAAAAAACAGATTTTCCTGGAGCAATCGGCAGTTTTCCCATACTTAGGCTGCGTTCATATGAAAAATCTATTTTCTAAAAATCTATTTGCAGTATCTTGTGATCACGGTATGTGCCCTGAATACCCTGCGGCGTAATTACTGGCAGCGCCAAAAATTAATTACAGCTTTGGAAGTAACTGGCTCGCGCTGCCCGCAATTACGCCGTGGGGTATTCAGGGCACAGACCGTGATCACAAGATACCACAAATAGATTTTTGGAAAATATTTTTCATGTGAACGCAGCCTACATTCATTTCTATGAGCTGTTTCAGTAAAATTATTGTAAAAAATTAATCTTATAAGAACAGTTGTTATCCCTTTAAGATAAAGTGTGTCCTGTCACAAATCCACCGTTCCCAGTCAGCCACTTGTGGTCATGAAGATGTCTGGTGAAGTCACCAGAAGACTTCCAACATGGCTTTAACTCCATACAAACTTCCCTGGACCCAATTGATATGTTGTTCACTGTAGTTGATGTATTTAAGACATTTGTTTGCAAATATTACCTTTTTGCAAGATTTTATTCCTGTTAACTATAACCTTAGCAGCTACTTTATAATCAACATTTGTTAGTGATAGAGGGCACCAGTTTTTTAAAACTCATTTCTAGGTAAATCCGCTTTTGGTATCAGTACTGCCAGCCCTTTTCTTTGTGATTAGAACATGAAGGTTGGCCACTCTAAAAAGCACTTTCCGGCAACCAATAAACAATTTTTTAAACTTGGAATAAAACAGTTTGTAATAACTTGTAGTCAGGCCATCCATCCCAGGAGAGGCATCATTTTTCATACTCTTAATGGCCTCACATTTTTCTTTATCTGTCAAAGGTAATATAAGTACACTGATATCTTGTAAGAAGTCTTCAAGATTTGCAGATCTAAATACAATCTTTTTAGAATATAGCTCGCTATAATACTGATTTATCATCTGTTGATTTTTTGTTTGTTCTGTTATAACTCTGTTTTCTGATGATTGAAGGGCATTATACACTTGGTTTTTGCGCTTGCATTTTCAAGGTCAAAAATACTTAGTAATTCTTTTACCATTTTCATACCACTGGACTTTATTTTATTATTGCATCCTATCAGCTGATGCAAGATATTCATAGTTCCATTGGCATCTATTTGCCTCATTTCTATACTCTGTATTTGTAGGATCAGTACAGTATAGCTTGCAAGCTTCATTTAATTTCATATGTGCCTTTTTTTCCTTTTTTTTTTTTTTTTGTGAAGCCAGTTTTTTGTCAAATATTATGGAAAATTTGTTCACTTGCACGTTAATGTAATCCCATAAACTTTGTAGGTCTAGCTGTACATTATTTTTTGGATACCTTTTCTGTAATATTATTGACACTATATCCACATATAGTCTTTGTTTTTCAAGAAACTGATATTTAACTTCAGAAACCAGAACCGTTGCTATTTTTGTTTAATGACACATTTAGGATTGCTCCTCTATGATCAGATGTAGGCATGTCCATTATATCAAAATGTGTTATACTGTTAAACAATGTTTGATAAACAAATATATAATCTATATGCCTTGCAATGTACTTGGTCTTATGCCTCCATGTATAAATTTTTTCATGCATATTGAAAAAACATCTACACAACTAATAGATTATTATTTTTCAACCAAGACTGAAAGGATTTAATCTCAGTTATTGGGTGATTTTTTCCTGAAAGGGTGTCTTGATCAGGCACCAAACAACATCTCCAATCAAAATGTTTATGATTATTTGTTTGATCTGACAAGTCGACCCTCTCTTCTGTAGTGTATTAGGCCGCATTCACATCGAATTTAGCCATGGCTCTACAAAGCCACGACCTAAATATGGTGGACGTACATAAAAGGAAAACTGCCTAATCTTTTAATAGTCTCTCTGCCACTCACACGCCTCCCCATGTGTTGTCCCAATGGAGCAGAGATTTAATAACTGTACCCCCACAGGGACGACGCATAGGGATGCGTGTGAGAGGCAGAGACTGTTAAAAGATTAGGTGGTTTTTCTTTCAAACATTTGCATAATTGGTTGCGTAATTAAAAACTTACGTCATTAATTTTCAGTTTGTTTATACAAATATCTATTGAATGAAGGGTACAAATATAGATATTTGTACATCATTTGACAATTTACAACCCTGACTTATCACAACATACTGAAATGAATCTATTTGACTTTTCTTTTCCTTCTGTCTTTACGCTGCTCTGGGCAAAACCATTTTCCCTTTGGCTCATCAAGTATCCCTATACACAAGCAAAGTGAAACCCATCTTATTTCACAGTCACTGGCATCACACCCATGAAATCATCTTTCCATGCTCAGTGTCCCTACAAAAACACCATACATCTTTATCAGACACTTTGTTGGTGATGTCACTGAGCACGCTGCGGGGACCTCTGGTAAAAAAAACTTGCCCACGAGCTCTGGGAGGATAGCATTGCCCAAGACATGGTTGGCTTTGGCTAAGACATTGTTCCAAAAGTCAGTGTTAAACAATATTCTCTCTACATGGAGGCCTTTCTTTGTCCACACCACAAAAAAGTACATTCAACCTGGGCAACCACCATCTGTGTTTGAACCTGGTAAAAGAACTTATGGTCTTTCTTGAATGAATTGCAATTTGCAATCCTGACATTTCCTTGGGCAGACAGACCTGTCCTCAGCTGCTTCTTGGAGAGTACAGTTCTTTTTAACAAAAAAGCATTTCACTTCTACAACATTGAGGATTCATGTTAATTCACCGTATAGATCTTGATAAAAATAGAAGTATATATATTGATGCACCTTGAAAGATCTACATTATAGTTGTTTAATACAATCCGAGCTTTGGGCCCCTGGGCTTTATTCGAGGATTATGAACAAAAAGTAAAAAAACAAACTCCTAGGATACGTGACGTCGGTGATGTGTTGAAGACATGCGATGGCCCAAAAGCGTGCTATACGTAAACAACGTCAAAATTACATAAAGAAAAAAATTAGTACTCATTTAAGAAACTATTGTCCCTATTAAGTCTATTATTCAAGGTATCTAGTGTTCTTATAAATTTCTGTTCAGCGATCCGTCTTTGCCTAGTGTTGTTTAAGTTTCCTTTTAGGACGGTGACAGCTAGGGGTAAAGATAATTACCCCCTCACAGTTTTACTAGGCGTGACAAACGTTTAAGCTAGTTAGTTTGATAGCAATTTAGTGAGAATCCCTCAATAAAGCACAGGTAAGGTAGATACATAGTGATTATTTTCTGAAACTGGTTTCATCGATAACATTAAAGAAAGCATCACTGGGCTATGTAGATAACTTTCTGGTTCCCTTAGATAAGATATAAAGTCACAGGATATACTGTCCACTGTTATGGTAAAGGTAATGCACCTAATTAAAAACTCATATGGTATCTCCCTTCCACATGAGCAGGACCATAATAATTTGAAAAGATATAAACAGGAAGGAAGGTTCAGCTGTAACTTAGTGGGCCACTGGCTGTAATGCTATTTTCTTTTCTTTCTTTTTTTTTTTAAAATAAATATTAAATAGTTAAGAAATAAATAATGCTAAATATCTGTCATACATCTCCCTTGCCCAATAAACTGACTTAGGTGCCTCAAATGTTCTACAAATAACTTTGAGAAACTTTACATTAAACATTGATCTAACTACAAATTCTACTCTGTGGAAAAAAATGTAAACGTCATCATTTATCTCAAATACACCACCCTTATTAAATTTTTCAATCCGTTCACGGGTTTATTCCAAGAAGTTTGCAGCCTTTCCAGTTGTCTTTAACCATGAGCTTAAAATGGGCAAACAGTACTGATGTGGCTCTTTTGAAACCTCCTGGCTAAAGAAAAGGGAATATAGCCTGCCACATATCTCAATGTTTTCTCCTCTTCTGGGGTCATTTTCTCCTGTGGTCTAATTATTTTCAGGTCCAAAGTACACTGGTGCATCAATGGCATCTCTGCCGAATGACATACTCTCTAGAAATTTGGTAATAGTGTTCTGTAAAAGTAGCTCGATCATCAGTTAAGTCTATGTTAATTGCAGGTGAAAAGTCCCTTAACTTCTGTATAACATTGTCACTTAATCTAAATGAATGGAAGTTAATTACTCAGCATGGTCACCCTGGCTGAGGACAGCATGGTCACACTGGCTGAGGACAGCATGGACTTTGTGTCACCTGATACCAATACCTGCCATAGTTCACCCACCAAATAAGATTTAAAACTGGAAAATTCTTCTGTTTCTTTCGTGTGTTGCAGTTGCTTGGCTATCTCTGACACTATATCTCACCACATTTACTGAACGGCTTTTCCACACTTTGTCAAGCTATCACATATTTTTCCAATGCAACGTCCAAAAATCTTTGGTAAAGCAAAGGGTCCTTTACACTATAGTAACACCAATCTCAGAACAAAATGAGACAAAGTTTTCTTTGTCACATCTGATCTCGTGTTGTGGAACACTCCAAAGACAATAAACCTAGAATTGCTGGTCATTTTCATGTGGTCACCACTTGTCTTCTTTACGACTTCAGCAGCCCTTCTACCCCTCTCAGACATGGCAAAAATCTTGCACTGGCTCAATTCCTCAAGGGATACAAAAAATACTCCTTCCATGGATCTCTGGCCCCCTTCAAGCAAAAACTCGGACACTTCACCATCCTTCCTTGGGAGTTTTGCTATATATATATATATATATATATATAAAAACGGGCAACCATTGTAAGAGATTGTTACTCCAGTTTTAGTTTACAGTTCTAGTCTTGTACATAAATATTTGTCCAATATCTTCTGCATCGATGATCAATGTTTTTGACAGCCATTTCAGCATTAAAATGGTCCTTTAATTTACTATTATAAAAGTAATTGTATTACAGCAGTGAGCACCATTCAAATCTGCCTCATATAGTTATTGGCCTTCGGCTGTGTAAAATACTTTTTTAAAGCAGATTTATTACTATAATGATATAAAAGTAATAATAATAATAAATGTGAGCAACATGGAAGGGGGGGCATAGGCACGGGGCGTTATATGAGAGAAGTGCTAGTTAGACTTAAGCCCGCCGCACACAGAACAATTTATCGCCGGCCTACAAAAGTCGGCTGATCGGTCGTCCTGGATGAGATCAGCGCACACACACGACAGAGAGATCACTGAAGATCAACAATTAAGAAACGCATTACAAACCCCACCGGGCTATTCTGAAGTGCTGAATAGTAGTGCCGGCACAATTATTTTTTTCCGGAAATTTTCCACCCGGCACGATCTTATTTCCCTGGCACAATTAATAATTTTCCCCACATTATCCATACGGCACAATTATTTGGCAGTCATTGTGCCAGTTGGAAATACTGTTGATCATTTCGGAAATGTTGATGATCGTTTCATTGGAAAGTTAATTTTTATTAATTACCTGTCATAAACACTATACTCCAACTTGTATTTTAGCGTAAATAAAAGTAGCTTGTCAACGCATTCAGCCCTATTATTAAATGTGGGGAATTTTTCCGGGGGGCACAATTATTTAGTAGGCTCTATTATTCGGCACTTCAGAGTACAGGCCTGGTAAATGCATGACACTTTCACAGTAAATTCTTCACACTGTTTATAAAGAAACAAGACTAAAACATTACCGTAAATACTTCCTTACTACAACATGTGAAAGTGATGTTTTACATTTACATTATTGCACCATAGCATACGGAACAGTGATCTCCTATGTGAGTTAGCTGACATGTTGGTGACCAGAGCATCTACTCTTGGCTATAGCAGGGTACATCTAAACAGGGGAAAACATCGTAATCCCTCCTCCTCTTCTGGATTTCTGCATTCCGGGCTCCTTACCAGGAACATACTTCACAAATGACAAGTCTAAGAAGGAGTTGGAGACCTTTTTCTTAGATCTCGTCTTCCCCCACTCTCTTGGTTTGTCTGTATAAGCAACCTCACTGGGGACCTCTGTGGCACCACTTCAAGTCATTTAACAAAAAAAGGACAGCTACCACATTTAAATCTGCCATTGGCACCAGCTTTGCATGTACAATATAAGATCACCACTTTCCCCTCAGATGAGAGGTCAACCTTGATTGGATATCTATCCTTGCTAAAGCTGGCTCCCCTTGTTTGGAATCAGTTCTCATTGGCATCTCCCTGTATGGATTGTACCTCGTTGGTGGACCGAATTCTCTCTGACCAGTTTCACCTTGGTGCTCACACGAGTCACAGCCAAATTGTCCATTGCATTGTTTTCAGTTCCTTATTAGTTCCTTATTAGTTCCTTATTAGTTGTTATATCTGAAATAGCATTGGCAGCCAGCAATGTCTCTACATTGCAGTTTGGTAGATGGTGAATCAGTTTGTCATTTTGTAAAATATCCAACAACTTGTACTAGGTCCTTAGATATACCGCGGGTATAACCTAAATGTTAGGGGCTCTTATCCTACGCTGGAAGATTCTAGGTACGGTACACGATTCCCAACTCTAAAAATCGCCAATTAAAAGTGGTAATGCTCGCATAACCTGACTGCGTGATAATTTCTAATTCTGATTTTAATTTCTTCGGTTCGTGTGGAGAAAGAAAAGACCTTTGTATGTGTTCTCTTATCATAAGCCAGACCGTCCCGTGCCTATCGGGTTGGGAGTTTAAAAATTGCTCTAGATCCCTTCTTAGGGCCCCCCTGGCAGATTTAGTTATTAGTTTTCCTATAACCCCCGGAATATCTCACACCATGTCATTTAAAACATCCAACACATCAATATACGTCCGACCCTCTGACGGGACATTTCCGTCACACGAACTTACACCCGTGGAGGCCTGGTCTATTCTACTTTGTCTAATTGTATAGTGCTGCTTACCTTGGAGGTCCCTGGCCAAGATATCCAATGTGTAGACTAATCTCTGCATTTCGGTTCCAGGCTAGATGGTAGCTTCACGCTTGTTATTGTGTCCCTCGGCCATGGTTAGTGCGTGTTCTTACAATTCTCCCCGAATATAACTGAAGTCACTTTGCAGAATTGTGTACGAGCTTTCGCCAAATCTGTACTAGGTCCTTAGATATACCGCAGGTATAACCTAAACGATAGGGGCTCTAATCCTACTCTGGAAGATTCTAGGTACAGTACACAATTCCGACTTGGGTTATGTGCGGAGAGAAAAGTAACGCAACACCACTGTTTAGTTATCAAAATCAAAACTCATTTGTCAGGTCGTAGCCTGATTTTATACCTAAACTTGGCGTGACAGACTTATATCTTTATTGTTACTTTACTACAATTACAGAACATAAGATAAGAAAAAGATTAACGTTAGATAAGAGATGTACTGGTCTGAATACAGGTCTGAACAAACTGTTCCTTTCCCCATCCTTGAATGCTTGCTCCCCATCAAATGATGCTTCCCATGATCCACATATGTCTTGCCTTTTCTCTGCCTGAGTAGGAAGGGCATGATGGCCATAAAAGTAGACCTAAAAATCAATTAATATAAATTGAAAAAGATTGTTTTAATTCATCTTTGTTAATAGGTGTGGGTAACATGGGCAAATTTTGACTGGGGAGTCAGATTTTAATTATAAAAATCTAACTAAGGAGTCACCTTTTTGGGGAATTACATTTTCATGGTACACTTGCATAGTTCCTATCAGTTGGACCTAAACTTGTTTTAAATTCCATGAAGTGAATAATGAAAAAACTCAAGCCTTCACAGATAAAATCACCGAATATTGTACCAAATATCTTTTGGCATACTAAATCAAAATGAAGTTATAATAGCTCGATCTTTGGAGAATTTACCCATTTGAAAAAAAAAAAAAAAAAAAAAAAAAAAAAGAAAAAAATCATGGAATTCCAGGATTTTTCTGGATCCTAAGGTGGCCCGGGATCCCTGCTGATTGAGTGTTTTGTTGTATAATTAAGTTTCTGAGATTAAAAAAAAAAATTAAATATGGCTGCCTTGCCAAACTTACCCACCTGTATGGCAACTATGTGGTGATCAATGGGCATACAGGAATTATCTCTGAACACCCAGCTCAGCATAACATGGCATGTTGGCCTCTTCACTGTACATTGCAATCAGACACAACAAAACAGTAACCTGATTTGACAGCACTGAAGTAAAAAATACCTTGGATTTAGGCTATTTGCAACCTTACATCTTTGATCTTTCAAAAGAGAATATTCAGTTTCTGTTTTATCTTATAGGTCGGAGGGGGGGGGGGGGGGGGCATTTCACTTTCTTTTTGGCATATCTTGCTTTCTTCTCACTTGTGAACTCTTTCAGGGAGTCAGGAAGACATGTTCTATACTACATATTATGTTCAGTTGCCTATCCAAATAAGGTAGGAAAATGTTGCCAGCATAATCATCCAATGTGGTGACACTGGCAGGAAGACTGTGGACAATGGTTGCACCATGTAGCACCTCACAATCATATGTTGATGGTTGATCTTATTCACATGGCTCAGAGCTTTTTAACAGATACAACTACTACCAGTACATATAGGAAAGTGAAGGAGGAAATGACTGGTCCATCTTATGGACAGGAAATTCCTAGAAGTCACAATCAAAGTTTTGCATTGAGATATGCAATTAACCATAAGGTCATGTTTTCTTCTGTACAAATTTAAGTTTGTGATCTTTCTTAGGATTTATCTTTCTATTGGCCTTTCTGAATAGTGCTGAGGAATTCCTCTTGAAAGATATACAAATGTGTTCATAGAAGAGACTGTCTAAAGAAACTTCAAGTATTGTTTGTACAATGTTCATCTGAAAAATGCTGGGTTCTCAGTCAAATCTAAAGCTTAGCCTCTACTTATCTTTTTACCATATTGTTCTCCTGCTCATGGGCCTGATTGTATGGGATGACTGAAAACAATTGGCTGTTTCAGAAATCACACAGTTTGAAGCATTTTCCAGTCCTGCACAGCAGAGACTTAAGGACAGACACCTACCTGGCCTAGTAAACATGGGCCAAGGTAAAGAAAAGGTGCTGCCTGATCCAATGCTACAACATGAAAGGGACATTTTCCCTCCCTGCGGGTTCTGCTACACAGTAGAATGAGGGTTTCAGTATTTCATGATCTGATCCTAGAACATGAATGTTGGCCAGATTCTTATGTATATCTTTTCTGCAAGTGTTGATGGAAGTTTCATCATTGGTAACTTTATTGAGCAGAGAGATTGTATTGGAGTAAGTACAAGATGCATGTACAATGTTCTAAACCAGTGTGAGGCCTTCAAAGAAAGATGAAATCTGTCCATCTGATGACACCAAGGGTCTTCTGAATTATAATTTCTATGTTAACCCCCCCAGTATTAAAATGCCTCTCTTCATTATGAAACTAGGCTCAATAATTACTATTGCACTCACTGCAGTCAGGCAAATAGATGCTGATCAAATATGGTTACTGTTACTGGTATTTGGCCTGGATTCAGATAGTTAACTGTTTGGCAAAAAATATCCCTGCCATTCTTTATAATTGTTTTTATTGTGGACTCTTTAAATCCACTGATATTTGAATTTGACCTTGTGTAATTCTCATATTTACATGCAGAATATGCATTTCTGCATTTGTCATGAAAAAACACTGAAGCAGTAAAATAGATTAAAAAAAATAAAGAGCTCCCATTTAACAACATTTTCTCACTGGCTGTATTTGTTAATAAAGCAGGTTCTTTAGAAAATCAGTATGAATGGATCATTTTTACATTAATTTTAGATTACTTTCTTTTTGCCTTTTTTCAAGTGTCATGTATTTTGGTATAAATGTTTATATAGAAAATCTTTCTGACTTGATCTTTTTTCCAGGGATCCTCGTGATCCACATTTTGATGTGACCTCAGAGCATCTTAAATAAAAAAAATTAATAAAAGGTTTTTTCCCCCCATGATAATTGTTCAGAGGGTTTTTCTAAGACCACAGCTCATGTTCGATTTCTTTACTTTAAATTTGCTGAATGACTATTTATGATTCTGGCAGCTAGGTCCGGTTTGAAAGTCAACACTGTTGAATATCCTGACAAAATTTTACTTTTTAAAATAGATATTGTTACAGTGCTTTTTGCTGTGTGTTATCTGCACATTTACCAGCTTTGCTGTCCAGTCTTATATTGGTCAAATAGACTTTTGACATCTGACTTTCAATTGGCTTTCAAACCCTGACTTTTTGACCTTTCACATTCATTAAAAGGTATATAGGGTAGACAATTGCAAAGGTTCCAAAAGTAAGTTTCTTTATGGAGAATTATCTGAGATATGTATTTTTTATATAATGCCATAAATTGGTGACCATCATGAACTATTTGCCCAAATGGGGTTATTCTGAAGAGGGTTAGGAGGCTAGTATGATTCAGTATGTCAAAAGATATCTATATATGTACACCTGCAAAATTTGGTGTTTTTATCCAGCTTGCTGCCAATTATAGATGATGTCCTTAAAAATCTATCATGTGCTGAGATTGTGACTGGTTGTGATTGCATTGTGTCCAGCATGCACCACTGTCACAATCTATGAAAGCAGGGCAAATTGTCTCTTATTCATTTCAGTACTGTTTACAGATATTAGTAAGTTATGAAGATTAATTGAAAGTGTAAAGTAGCCATAGAAATTTGAAGTCAATAATGATATTTTTTTATTTATCAAAGGGGCTAGTAAGAGAACACGTATCAGTATAAATTTATGGTAATCTCTAGTAATCTCAAAGTATCTTATTGTTTCGTAACTTTTTGTCAAATTTGCCATTTTTGAGTACAACTTTTTGGGGAACCAGCTATATTGTTCTATAGTACTGTTAACCCCATAGAGACCACTTAGCTGTGACCTAGAAAAGTCCCCTGTGCCCAGTTAATCTGTACAGGTACCTGTGAAAAGTGGGGTTCCCTCAGTATTTTGGCTGTAACTTATTTGTTAGCAAATATTTCCCACACAAACCATACATCTTTAGAAAGCTAATATTATATGCTAAATGATGGTGGTTTTATTAAAATGTAATACTTTTAATTGTTAGAATTATTGACCTTAGAAAATTGGATATATATTTGGGCCCGACAGAAGAAAATCAAAAAATGCATTTCACTATGCACGAAACTTTTTTCTTTTTTCCATATTTTTACAAGAAAATTCACTCTAATAATCATAAATTAGTTATCTTTGAACACAGAAAATTTCAGTGCAATATCTTTTTTGGGTTTTGAGTAATTACAACTTTATCACGTGCCTGTGCCTGGAGCGAATTTCCCATTTCACCTGGATGCTGTCTGCTAGACAACAACATAACTTTCAACTTTCACATTATATTTTTTGCTTTAATTGCAAGCTGTATTATTCAATTCCATCAATTAAATTTAATAAAATGTGTTAAAATATTTAATTTAAAAATTCAAATTAAATTAGAAAACAATTATTTCTATTCTGATCTCTTTATTTATTTTTATTTCTATACTGACTTCAACAAGCAAATGACAAATGACATATGCCTCAGTAGAAATTACAATACAATAGTACAAAATGAAAAAGAAACTTTTAAAAATAAAGTGTTACAAAAGAGATATCATGCTATACAGATACTGCACTCTCAAATACCAGATTCCTTGAAATAACCAAATATTGCACACAAAATACTGAATAATATAAGTACCATGGAAGATTCTACAACTACAAAAATAAACTTATATTTCTGACATAAAAAAATAAAACATATTTACAGTAAATTCATCATATCAAAACCATCCACACAGTAGACTTGAGTATAAAAATCCCTGTAAACAGTTCAAAATTGGAACTGGGGAGCTGAAATATCAAAAGATTGCACACAAAATACTGAATAATATAAGCACCATGGAAGATTCTACAACTACAAAATTGAACTTATATTTCTGACATAAAAGAGCAACATATTTACACTAAGAATCAAAATAATCCACTCAGTAGATTATGAATAAAAAATGATTTCAGGTCAAAGTATGACACTTACCACAGCGAGTATAAAAAAGCACCCCGATTCAAATGTTAATCCTCAACAGAATGTAATGAGCATATACATATCAAATGTGCTTGAAATATAAGTAAACAAAATCCTATCAACACACACAACAGACAATGAAACCCGAATTTTGCACAGGTCTACATGATTTCTGGTAGACACCAAGACAAAAAAAAAAAAAAAAACTATAAAAGGAATATCAAAAGAATCAGAGCATACCTTGCATGTAACACAAAATGCAACACAACACAAATGCTGCCTTCTCTTATAAATAAAATATTTCACAAAGATTTCCTAGCTTTCTTTCTAGGTGCTTGTGATCTCTCAGGGTCATTATGTATAGTCAACCATGTAATGATATCTGTAAAAGCAAGGAGCAGGACACATCCTGACCTTGCAGACAGTACATATGTAGATTGTGTCCACCCTCTGTAAATGAACAGCACAAGCAGATCTTTTTCTATCTTCTGACATAGCTGGTGCATGGTTGAGATCGCGATTAGAACGCACACAAGTGGGAAGTGTGGCTAGAGGTCTGCCTGATGTTACTTCCTTTACATTTTGTCCAATGAGTTCTTCAGCTAGGTGACAAGTGAAGTCTTTCAGTTTCATTGATTTTCCACTCGTTTTCTTGTAAAGGATGTAAGAGTTTACTCTAGCAGTATCAAGCAAAAACCAAAAAAGTTTCAAATACCACACCACACCTTTCATCATACGCTTGTGGGCATTGATGCGTTGATCAGACAAGTCAGCACCACCCATGTAAGTGTTGTACAGAGTTACAGTTTTGGGTCGAGTTACATTTATCTTTTCCCATTTCCCAGAAACTTTAGCTGATCTTTGCACTATGTCTGAAGTCTCCTCAACAGGTAGAGAGGTAAGTAGGGTTACTGTCTTTTTGTCTTTCCAAGTGACAGCTGTGAGGGATCCTTTGTACATGTGAATTGAATCGCCTCTCTTCAGTTCTTTTACCACAGGAAACTTTGCATTTACCGTGTTTGGGAGTCCTTTCCTATTTGCTCTTACTGTGCCGCAAGCGGGGGTTGATCGTCGTAACAACTCCTGGAATGCGGGGACACTTGTGTAATAATTGTCCATATATAAATGGTGTCCCTTATTTAAAAAGGGAGAGGTGACTGACAAGACAACATCATGGGTTGCACCATTGTCACTGCCTTCTTTCTCTTTTCCAGTGTACACTTTCAGATTGCACACATATCCAGTGACTGACTCGGATATCATAAACAATTTCAGTCCCCACCTGATGGGTTTATCCCTCATAAATTGTTTGAAAGAACACCTTGACTTACATGCTACCATTGACTCGTCCAGAGAGAGCTCCCTCTTCGGGGCATAAACAGTTCTTATTTTTTGTACTATTCTGTCTAGAACAGGGCGCACTTTATATAGTTTATCATAAGCGGGGTTATTCCTATCAGTTACTGCCGAAGAATTGTCAACAAAATGAATGTAACGGAGAATTGATAAAAATCTGTTTCTGCTCATAACTTTGCGAAAACCTGAGGTAGAAGTTAGCCAGTTGGAAGTCCAATAATCCCTGAGGTTAGCCTTTATCACAAGTCCCATCGTAAAAATAATTCCAAGCCATGACTTCAGTTCACTGGGGGTCACTTCTGTCCACTGGCATTTGTGCTGTCCTGGTGAAGCCTCTCTTTCTTGTTGGGCATACAGGTTGGTCTGCTGACATATCATGACTAAGAGGGCGTGGGTAAAAAGGAGGCCGAATAACTGACCTGGCGTAGACACTGGCAAATTTTCTTTTCCTCCTAACTCCTCTATGGCATTCTCAGATAGCCCTGGTTTCCCTCTAAAGCGGATATTACTGCTGTCCCTTGAATTTATATCGTTGTTCCACTCGATATTTTCATGATCAATTTCGTCTTCAATGATCTGCTCTCCTAAATCTTGAGTCAAGTCCAATTCCTCATCGGAATCTGCTCGCCGCTGGTTTATTCTGGCTAACGGGACATCATCACCACTTTCTAAATCACTTTCACTGGAAAAGTCATCCTCAAAGTCCGAATTTTGAATCATTTCTAGAACACTGTCAACACGGAGGCCTCTGCGGTGACGTAGCGCCGCCATTTTCTCTCGAGTTTGTCAACAAGCCTCTACAAAATCAGAATTTTCTCACTTTTTCTATCTTTAAACTTTCCACAAAATGGCGTAATTAAAGAGACAAGAAACGTACCCGGATGTTCAGCTATGTCTTTTTTCGTGACTCTCTACACTGGAGAGCAAAAAGAGAAATATTTCCAAGATACGCACATATGCGGTTCTGGGCGTTTGGGGTATACGATAATTGAACCGCATATATGCATATATGGGGTTAAACATACAAATAGCATGACACCAAAAGCATAGTAATCTGCTTTTCGCAAGACAGGGCAACCCCTAAGTACCCCTAAGTACCTCTAAATTTAGTCATAACTGCAGGTACACTTTGTCTATCTTACCTTCCCTCTATTAATTCAAACAGCATGACACCAAAAGCATAGTAGTCTGCTTTCCGCAAGGCGGGGCAACCCCTAAGTACCTCTGCAATCTCAAAAATCCTGGTTATTTCCGCATGAAATGACACAAAAATACAACTATCAGTAGACAGGGCTGCCATCTCAGCTTGAAATTATAAGTAGTATCTAGCTGGGATGTTGGTATGAGGCTTCTGCAAAAAGAATGGGCATTTCACTTCTAGGG
>NW_019776003.1:0-11781 GCF_001039355.2 Lingula anatina | reverse complement strand
TACTTTGTCTAATTGCTCTATGTCGTTTACCTTGTAAATCACAAGCCAAAATGCCCCAAGTATATGCTAACCTTTGTGTTCTTGGCTGGATAGCTGTTTCTTGCCCATTGCTGGTGTGTCCCCGGCCATCTTCACTGTGTGCTGGTTCAATTCTCTCCGACAATAAAAATCTCAAAATGGAATCGTGTGCGAACTTTCACCAATTTCGTACTGGGTTCTTAAACATACAAATAGCATGACACCAAAAGCATAGTAATCTGCTTTTCGCAAGACAGGGCAACCCCTAAGTACCCCTAAGTACCTCTAAATTTAGTCATAACTGCAGGTACACTTTGTCTATCTTACCTTCCCTCCATTAATTCAAACAGCATGACACCAAAAGCATAGTAGTCTGCTTTCCGCAAGGCGGGGCAACCCCTAAGTACCTCTGCAATCTCAAAAATCCTGGTTATTTCCGCATGAAATGACACAAAAATACAACTATCAGTAGACAGGGCTGCCATCTCAGCTTGAAATTATAAGTAGTATCTAGCTGGGATGTTGGTATGAGGCTTCTGCAAAAAGAATGGGCATTTCACTTCTAGGGCTGCAGCCGGAACTTCATTTTCTTTAAAGAAACCATCTGGCAATACCACCATTGGCACAGACCCCATTGTCAGAGGGACTCCCCCAACCTCATACAGTTTCCATGTTGGATGGAATGCAGAGATAAACTTGGTACAGACAGTTGCAATTGCACAGTCCTCCTGCAAACACACCATGCTCCATTGCTCTCTGTACATTCTTCAGTGGGTTTCTCAAGACTATCTCCAATATCTCTGACATTGCATTGCAATACAGAAAAAAGAGAATAACCAGTACAAATATTGTCATCCTTAATTCATGTTCCAAAGTCAAATTTCCCAGCTTCTAGAAGAGTCACCTGTCACAAACATCATTGATGCAATGGCGTCTCTGACCTCCATGCAGCCACCTGTCATATGACCTGGCACACGTACCTTAACGCCAGACAGGGGATATTTTCTGCACACTTCACATATCAGCTTTCCTGGATTGTCTGCAGGTTCTTTGGTACTGCTGCTGGTTGATGATCTAGGTTTGTCAAATTTATGAACTAGGCCAGGAAATTCCTCAAACCAGGAGGCAGGCTATCGGGGCTCCTTTTCTTTTGAGCTCATATTTCTTCTTAGAATTGTTACAGTCATTTTTATCTCTGGACCAACTGAAATCTTCATCAAATCCATTTTTGTCATTATTTTTAGTAAGAGTAAACCCAAACTTTGTCAAAGACATGAGGGTAACATTCAAATTATACCAATGACAGAGCGATATACCCAGGTACCCACCATTGATTTTGCACCAGCGTGCGCCTCGAACTGCATAATGGGAAATATTGAGTCGGGAAAGACCGAACACTATTGGTCAGCTTCCTGCTGTCAACCAATGAAAACTCGCAAAAAAAATTTTGCGTTATGTAAGACATTTAAAGCTAAGATTGCTGTGATCGTACAAACTGAAAGTGAAGATTTGATTCACTATTTATGAAGATTTCACGATTGTATGAAATTAAATATCCGTTCTTTAACTTTATTTTGACACTTGCCCAAATGGACAAGCATTCAGGTGAGTGGACTTGCCAGACATCAATGTCTAATCCTTATTATCAAACCCTGTCCATGATTTCAAAATATTAAAGCATTGTGAATACTTGATAGAAAGTTTTAAAAAGTCAGGAATAGATATGCTGCATATTACCAATTTGAAATCTGTTTAAGGTTATTTTATGCATTTTGTTAGTATACATGTATCAATCGACCAACAAACCCAGGAAAATTTGTTTTATGCAATGTTTTTGAATTTTGAAGAGTTTACATGGCTAATTTGGTTCTCATCTGTCTTATCTCTTCTCTTTTTCTTTTCATCTTTATCTTAACCCTTGTTCTTTCTTCCACACCAGCTGCTTTGTACACCTACAAAAAATGTTAAAGAAAAGGTAAACAGAAGACTAAAAGTAAGGGTGAAAATGAATGCTTTTAGATGGACATATACAACACAGCAGCAGTGAGGTTCACAATAAGTTTTACCATATATGTGTCATCGTTTCTTTATTGAGAGCTTGTTAAGTTTGGAAAATAGAATCCTTTTTTGCCAATATTTCAACAGCAGCCTGCTGTCCTCTTCAAAGGGGAGAAGTTACTAGAAGTAGATTGAGGTGAGGCTGTGTAGTTTAACCTATACAGGTGTTATGAATCACCCTGGCATCAGTCTTCAGAAAAAAAAAAAAAGAAATATAACAATTACAATATGAAGTAATTTATTAGTACTCAAATTTACTTCAACTCTCACGAAGCAGCCATCCCTCCCCCTTCAACACGCTGATGATCCCAGTTGTTTGGAACGACTTGACAACCATTTCAGGGGTGATATAGTTCCATGCTGATGCCACCCATGCAACGATATCCTGTTTACTGGCCATTGGCAATTTCTCAAACTTACCCTTTGTTTCCATGGCTAACCGTTGCATGTGCTCTGTCCACATTTTCCTTAGGTGTACCTTGAACGGTCTATTCATGGACACGTCTAGGGGCTGGACCCTAGATGTACAGCCCCCAGGGATGACAGCCATGGTGGCATTGGCTTTGCATACCACTTCTCTCACTTTCTCTGTTGTGTGGGCAAAAAAAGCAACCAGGATCAGTAGGGCTGGCTGTCTGTCCATTTAGGGCCGTAGGATGTATTTGAGCCATTTGTTTGAGCTGGGTGTGGGAGGTTAATAGTGGGAGTCATCTGCAGATGTAGTGCAAATAAATGTGGGCTGTCACTCCTCCAACGAAACTTAAGGGTGGCTTGCAAATCCCTACGTGCCTTGTCATAGTTCATGACAGATATCCGTTGTTATGATTCGGTCAACTGACCTACTTTCACTGCCAAGTGCATACGCTAGATTAATCAATTCACCCATAGTTAACAGCTATGCCAATATGGGCGAGTTGGCTGTAGCCCATTGGATTTGATTAATGTTTTCTAACTTAGCCTTATTGGGCCCACTCCTGATAATAACTTGTGCTCCTCCCTCATTTCCCACTACTTCCTCTACATTTTCTGTTTCAAAAGCCTGCACAAAATGCAGTGCTTTAACTGATATGGTGTTGAATAAATAGTTTGTGGGGTTTAAATCCACTCTCTCACCTGATAGGTTTCTGCTCTATTGGCTCAGTCTACTGCACCCACTGGGTCTTCCAACAGCTTTCTTAGTCTGAAATTTTTCTATGGCGCATTCCATTAAAAATCTCAATGCACCTTACAACATTCACTTAAAAGAGCTAAATAACACAATATTAGTATAAGAACACATTACAAATTTTAAAGGACTAAGAACTAATTTAAAGAACCAATTATTTCATATTCTAAAATGATAAGAAACTAAAGTGACAACATTTAAAATTAATCATAAAATTACAGTACACCTTATTAAAAACTAAAATTAACTATATGATAGTTACTGATAGGCTATTCTAAAACATATGAGTCTTCAAAAGCTTTTTAAAAGTATCTATGTCACCTGCTGCTGGTATTTCAGAGGGTAAGGTGTTCCAAACTTTGGGTGCATATATCATAAATGCCCTTTCACTGTAAAATTTACCAGCTTTTTTCTCTAAGACACTGTGTTCTAAAAGTTAATGACTAAAAGTTGAAGACCTGGTAACTCTTCCATGCTGATGTTGCTTCATAAGTTCTGAGATATAAAGTGGTTTATTCTCAGTGACTGCTTTAAAAATGACATAAAATTTTCAATAAAATTCTCTTTCTTACTGGAAGCCAACTAAGGTTGGAGTTGGAACGCTGCATTGTCGGGAATGTTTCTTTTTGTTATTGCTGCTTCTAATAACATTTTCTCTCCATATGTCTGGGTTCCTATCTGGCTAATTTCCTCTACTTTCAAGAGGTCCAGTGCTTTCTGGGATGTGAATCCATTTCTCTGTAGTTTTTCCTCAGTATCTGGTCCCAGGCCATGGTTCTCCACAAATACAATAGGATAAACAGCATACAAAATTTTTCAACTCTTCAAAAATACGATCTAGTACTAACATACATCTTAAATAACACTCACTCTTTCAATATGTAAAATCTTCCACTCTTTGTCACAAGATTGTACACTGTCTGGACCCAACCAGATGTGAAAAAGGTGTGTGCTTCCAGAGAACGGTTGTTGTCCATGGCTTCTAGTGAGTACAACCCTGAAAGAAATCCCAAAATTTGTCAGTTTTTAAGGACAGGTTATTTAGTACTGTTTTATGGAAAGACACACACTCACTGATACAAATGCACAGGTTATTTTAAATCTGCCTCTGTGTTGCAGATTAATCTTGATGCAACAAAAAATCCATCTGGTCACCAACAACAAAGGGACAGCCAATAACTTAAATACTAACTACATGTAATATGTAAGTGCCTAATATCACTGATCAGGCAAGAGGATTACTTACTTAGTAAATATTACTTAGGAATGTATAATTTAATTAAACACTGTTCTGTCTTTCTCCTCATCAATTCTTTCAAACTACAATAGGGTGAATTAAAATGTATAGACAGTGTAGTGTATTATTAATGCTTCACACGTTTATTCATTGAATATTTTCACGCTTCTTTTCCATAAATACCACGGACTGGATTACCAAAAACCTTAAAACAGCATAAAGTAGTGTTGTTCTTACAATGTACTTAGGTAGACTTTTTTAAGTATTTTACTTACTTGGGCTCTTGTTCAAATAGATGAAAATGTCAAGAGTTCTCACTTCTAGCCATTGTTTGGGATCGTTTTCCCACTTATCTGCCGGCAGCTTATAGGGGCAAATTTCCTGTCCACAGAGCTCCAGTTTGAGCCTATATCTGTTGGCCGAGTCTGGACGAAGTCCTTCGTATTGAAAAGCCATTTTACCTTTTGAACTATATTAAATTCCCTTTTTGAAGAGCCTTTTTGTCACGTCTCCATTGCATTACATGGCAAGATAGTGCAAAAACACACCAGACATCTTCATAACCAAGACTAGTGGTTGACTGGACTGTTTTATTTTTTTCCAGCACCTTTCTGTATGACATGGTGGCTTCTAAGCAGCAGCTGGCTACATGGACATGGCTTTTAATAATAAGGAACAGACAGTTAAAGACCAGTGAGCACATCCCTAGCCTTCACCTCATCCACATATGCAACACATGGGATGTGGCAAGTTTTAGGACAAGTGGGATTTACACAGCCAGAGATGGGACTCAAGATGATATGGTACACAGTATTATTACTGTAACAGAAATATGTCAAACAAATTGTAAGGTCACTCAGTCGGAACCAGTTGATTATATTCTAAAACAGTTTTTTTCTTGTTTTGAAAAATAGGTGAATGATATGATTATATGGTTTTTTTATATTGTATTTTTCCAGGACTTAGGCCCACTTCCAGGAGGTCCATGCCCAACATTGCTTGATTGTCTTCTAAACAGAGGAGGAAGTTACATATGGAGAATTCTTGAGATTTTCAGGAGAGGTTGCAGGTAATAATTAGATAGTTTTTCATTTTAAATTGACAAAAACCTTGTGTTGGTGTTATAAATTTAATTTTTTTTGTTTCACATTGTCAGTAAATAATTGAAATGAGTTGTTTCTGTAGAACACAGACAGTGTAGGTTGCCCTCTAAGGACCCATTCCCAATGAAACTACTGTTCTATGTAGATAGATCCAGCTCCACGGGGACTCTTGCTGAATGCAATCAGACTAACATGGCTCATAATAGTGGGCAAGTCTACTTTTAAGTTGGTTTTGTTTTTGGAAAAATTACCAACTGCTGCTTCTTTATTGTGGAAGTTTCTTGTTGAGGTTTGACAATGATAATAGAGAGCTACTTATTTTGGGAACAAATTATTAATGAATCACATTTTTTCCTTTTCAGCTGGCAGAAGAAAAGGGATTAGTATAATCAAATGTTATGGCCTTCATCACTGGACTGATGGACATTTAATTTCTGGGATTTCAGTACCAACCAAAAGTCACATTCTCTTTTACTGCAGACTCTTTTATGCATGCGCACAGAAACTGGTGTTATGTGCATGTGCACTGAACTTACGATTGCCCTTGCAAGAAACATCACAAGAACAACTATTTGAGTTGTGGGACTTAGCTTTGCTGTCATCACACATTTATATGTTATAGAAATGTCACACACTGAGTGTGTTGATAGTGTAGTTTATCTGTTAGAAATGGATCGAGATTATTATCATATTTTTATTCACTGAGATGAACCTTCAATTGTTGTGTGTGTGTGTGTGTGTATGTGTGTGAGTGTGGTGAATTAAGAACTTTCAATTGGAAACGGTGAAGGTTTTGAAAGCCAGCTTGGCATATAATTCTATACACTGCATGATGTCAGTCTGTAAACACTGACAAGTTGAGAAGGTTTTTTTTTTTTTTTTTTTCGATATTTCCTGAAATATTCCTGATTATATACCGGGGTACATAAACAGTATCTTTTAAGAGTACTTATAATACTCAGTAAAAAGAAAAAATATAGTGAAAATTATGTATGAGATTTAGTTTGTTCACTTTGTTCACCTGGATGTCATGAATAGAATCATACTGTTCTGTCTTAAATGTCATGGAACACAATACTGCAGTACATTGACAGCAGGCAATCTAAGGGTGTTTTAAGTGTGTGCCATCTTGGATCTGCAGCTAAGTTCTGAAAACCAAGAAAATGGAACCAAGGTCCTCTTCCATTATTCCATGCACCATTATTCAGGCAAAATGGCTGCTTTGAGTTCAAAGATCCAAGTTTGTTTATGATGTGAAGTCAAAATTTAAATACCAAATAAATATTCTAAATATTTCAATAATGTGTTTTTATTTGTTCATTTTATGGATTAAATTTTTATTATTTATAAAAACATTTTATTCAGAAAACTCACTCATATCTAATGAAATGCAGAGAAAGAAATGTTTGCTTTCAGAAAAATTGATAAGATGGTAGTATTTGGTTGTTTGAAAAACAACATTTTAAAGCATATATGCATCTGATTTANGGAAATAGTACAGTCGGTATAAACCAAACTATATTATGTTTTACTTTGAATTAACTGAGTGTCCCTGTTTGGTAAAAAGTAAGATTCATTTCAAAATTGAATTCTTTTGTCAATATTGTTCCAATGCTTTATTCAGAGTTGTTTAAAAGGTTACACAAAACCACAAAATGGACATACTCCTTGCCTTTAATAACAAAAAATCTTCTTTAAACGAGGCTTCCGTACGAACAGAGGGTGGGCTTTCACATGATGTAAATTACACGTACTTGTTGTGGTGAGAGGTGTTCAGTTTGGACCAAGGTCAGTGAAAGAAGCTTATGACACAGTGCTGCTATTTCCACAATCAGCCCTCATATTTAACGCTGACAACGGCAGCATTCTGTTGTAAGTACAGTGCAGACGAAGTTTTATAGCTCATTACCATTAAAAATATCGGTCTACACGCTTCCTCTTGTTCCAACGTATAATCACCAATCTTCTATGTTACTTCCAACCCCAGGAGGAGGCGTGTTAATCTGTTCATGTAAGTTCATCTATCATTCCATAGTCTATTAAATTGATGGCATTCAAAGAGAGTTGGGTGGATATACGTAGACCGATATTTACAATGGGAATGAGCCCATAGTTTCATTGGCCATGGGGACATTATTAGTTTCCGAGGAGTGTTTAATATAAATAAATCTGCGGTAGGTTCACCTTGTCATTGCATAGTCTCGCTTGGTACTCCAAGCACTATCGGTATCGCATTTATCAAACATTCCCCGGGTTAATTCGAAAATTCAGAAAATGAACAATTTTCAATATAGTTTTTCGATACATTTTTAAGACAGTTGTATTAACAAAGTACTAATGTCTTTAAACAAGATACTACTGTTATTTTAAGCATATGAAATTAATTTAATCTACATGAAACCGACAGAAACAATAGATAAATAAGTTGCATATTGAAAGAGAAAGGGATTTGAATGATTATTTCTATTGATTATGATAGATGTTTATCTTAAATATTTCATTAAGAGAAATCGACACGTGGTTCCGAGTAAAGACATGCGTCCGAATAAATTTGTAGTAGAGTATAAACAGTTTGTTTCAAAGAGTCAGCTATTTCAAATTAAAACATAAAACTTGAGGAAAATATTGAAGCAGCTGGTGATTTACTGCAGTCTCCTAGCCATTGTCAACAATATTGCGGACGCTGCTGTTTGCAGTCAGAAGACCCAGCTGTTCTTCAGCCAACACTTCCTGTCATGACGAAATGGTGAAGATGTTTAGGCAGTAAGGCAAGTCTCAGTATCGCAAGTTTTGGTGAATGTTTGCTGAAAACAAGCTTTTACCATTCTAAGCTTTTACCATTACAAACAGAGTTGCTGACTTTTGGTTGTATTTGATTAATACATGAAAAGAACGAAGAGAAGAGTAAAAAAATTAGGAATTTTTCTTTCTTTATTTTTACCTGAGCAATATGTAAAATTGGGGAGGCGACCATATGAGTTGGAAACTCATTTACGTAGTAGTCAGAGAGCCAACTAAATTCAAATAAACAAAAGTAAAATTATATTAGATAAATAATGAAATGAATAAATAAATAAATGTAGTAGTGAATAACAGATTAATATGATACAAAATAACTAAATGATTTTAAATAAAATTTCATCACATAGCAAAATAAGTTAAATAAAATTGTTAGGAGCTTTCACAACAACCAAAATTGCAGGAAGACAAAAATATCGAGGATATTCCTACCGATTACTTAAAAGGCCAGTCATGCTGCTAATTCTTTGGTCCAAGTTGCTGAAATGAAATAGATAAAAATACTTCATTCAATCTGAAACGACAGTTCAATGTGAGCCACATTGAAGGGTAATGTAACTGACCACCGAAGAGTTTTACTAAGTAAAACGCAATTCATCAAAAAAGTGCATTAAACAAAACAATGGGTTAGAGCTATCCTGGAGATTTCATTGAAAAGAATTAAATGTACGCATAATCACATCTCATAATGTAGTGTCGCCTACCAGACTAATCTGTCAATCAGATCCCCGAAGACATACTCCGTGTCTGTGTAAATGATGGTACCTTGGAGGATTTTTCTTCTGGCTTCTGCTCTAGATATAGTTGCTGTTTATTTTCTTCATAAAGAAAACTTCATTGTAGATTAGCCTTGCATAGGCCGCAGATGTTGGTACCTTTAATGCCAGGTTGTTTCTAAACTATTGCATAAAATATAAAGTCCGGTTAGTAGAATAATGATAAACAGGTGTCATTATTTAACAATTAATTACTTAAACCCCTCCACTGTTGTTCTGCTGATACTGCTAAAAACTAAACTTTTACTGTCACGACTGTTAGTACCAATGTATCTTTTGTTTGTTAATCATGGTGTGTTTAATACCTTGTACACCGCACCGAATCCTCCACCTCCCAAAATCAGAATCATCGTGTCTTCTTCTCAAAAGAGAGCCATAACCTTGAATATTAGGAATATTTGAAATTGATGAAAAAGGGGTATAAGTTTAGATTTGAATTTGTTTTGGCTTGGGCATATTGTCGCTAGTTATCAAGACGCTTGTTTTATTTTAAATCTTCTTGATGGGTGAAGTATAAGAATCGGTTAAAAGATATTGAAAAGTTGACCTGATTAATACCAATTTTAAATGAACATATGCAAAATCATTTTGATTATAAAGAAGCTAACTAATATACAGCTTTTCTGGAGATTGTACTTTTCAGATGTGAAGAAAGCACGAGTTGAGTTTTGGTATTTGTTCTGCGAAAAAGCAATAACTTACCTCGTTTTCCAGTCTAAACTTTTCTCTGTGAAAAATATACATGTAACTGTATTTCATGCCTAAAAAGGCCAAATGCGACACAACAATCATTGCTAATATATTTACTCAAAAGAAAAATCGCCGTATTCCATTGTATTGGCTTGCGCGCAGCTTATCTCCAATAGCTTATATGCGTTACTTGGTTACACCCGCACGGTGTAACCAAGGCACCGAACGTCATAATACGTTTTGCCTTTTCAGGAGATATGCAGCACGTGAATCATACATGCAACGTAATTTTTAGAGTTTTACACATCCTCACAATTGATTGGAAACAAATCGCAAGACTGTGAAGAAATATCGAAATATGAAGATTTATCTATTACTCAAAGGAATGTATGTAACGCAGTAAATAAGGAATTATTGGCGAAGGGTGACAAAATCCTTTATGAGGAGTCGGTTAGTAAAGTGACTTAAGTTAGAATGTAGCCCAGAATAATGCTTAACAACTTTATTGTTAAAAGTTATTAATATATTGCAGCAGATGTGCTACTTGTGCACCTGTCACATATGTGTTGATATAAATGTCAAAATATTAAAATTTCTTGTGGCACCTTTTTGAGTGAACTTGGCACCTCACTTCGAGTTGTCACAGATTGATCAAAGACGCTGTTAAATGTAAACATTAATCCTTTTATTCATAAAAGCCTTCAATGAAAGTTGAAAAAATCACAATAAAAACCCCAAGATTAATCGCAAATTCATGCACAATACAATAAATACAGTCAGAGTAATGGGCCTTACCAGTTAAATTAATGTGTTTAAAAATGCTATTGCGTCAGGATATTTGAAATGTGAACCAAAACGGTAAACACTGGTAATGGTTGATACGATAACCCAGCGGGACCGTGAGGGAGAGAAAACACCCGACCCAATTGATTAATTATAACTTCTCGCCTGTATATCTGGAAATGTCGCACATAAATCGTTATGAATTCTGCTTAAAACATCTTCCACCATTTTGGACTTGAATATTGATACATCTGTAGTACCGGTAAAGTGAAAAAATGCTACCGGTATATGATATTTTTTATTTTCGTTTTATTTACGAGTGTAATTACTATCAAATGTGCACATACGAGATATGCAGATGTAAGATTGGCTTAGTTCATTTTCTTTTATCTTGCATTTGAATATAAACCGGTAAGCCATCTATCATCAATTTTGTGGAAGAAATCAAACGGGGTAGCTGTTTTCACACGACACTATATTATTAAAGGAAAATAAAGCACAGACAATAATACCAGAATAAAGTCTAAATGATGGTACAATAAATAAGTCATATATCAAAATAACTAAACGCTTTTATAAACGACTTTACAACTGAGACTTAAAAACGTGTCGTTATTCGCCGAAATCAACAGAGATAAACACTAATAACAACTGGGTGTATACTTTCACCTCGGCACGAAACTCTGATAAAATTCATCTCACTTCTTTTGAAAACGCAAAAACAGGATTATTATCTTCAATAACCAAACATAGTTTAATGTAAAGCAAATAAAAACTACCCTGTGTGTCTTTGTTTTGTAGGAGATAAGCCTAATCATTAATAGTGGGAACTGTCGTTTTTACATGCATGAACGTCACTAGAATTGTTGATTTGTGATAAGACCGTTAGTATCCGGGTGACGCTGAACATTAAATTAAATTATAGACGCTGCTATTTAACACTCTAACGTTGCTTGGGGCCTCAAATAGATTTCTGCTACACCAAGGAACTACTACTTTGATATCGTCCTCCAAAACATTTCACGGTTCGCGACAGCAGAAAAATGAATCCACGTGTTTTCGGGGTTTTGATTATGGTCTACATTTTGAACGCCGTCATTCACGGGGAGACGTACTCTCCAGAATATATTTCGCAAAAGCAACTCTTGTATC
>NW_019776002.1:765022-777183 GCF_001039355.2 Lingula anatina | reverse complement strand
CTGAATTATTTGACCAAGGTATGCAGACCCTCCAAACGGATATCTTTGGGACCACTTTTATGCTGCTATCATGGCATAGAACTGATTATGTAGCACATAAGAAGGACGCAATTTTGTAATTTTCTTAAAAATTGAAAGATTTATTATGTATAAGTTATAACATTAAAAATTACGTGAATCATATTTAAACATGTCTTGTCATGAAGTTTTCATAATGGCTCTCTTTGAAGCAAAAGAAAAATTCTACTGTGTACTTTAACATAAATACATAGTTGTTGATCTAATGGTTACTTACTCAGCTTGGGTTGTTACAATCTCTCCTTTGGGGATACCAAAGCAGTTTTCTCAAAATTTCATGATATAAAATTACTTCTAAAGAAGGCTACATTTTCAACATGTTTACTTATTTGTGCTAAAAAGTCTTTAAAAAAGTCAAATATTGTCTACTGTAAGACTTTGATCGTTTTCATCATTGAGGTATTTGTAACTGACAGTGAAGCAATTACACTTATTAAACAAAATTCAGTCAAAGAAATTTGGAAAGCCTATTTGTAATGACCATAGTGACCTATAATTTTTTTATCAAATGTTGTGTTGAGATGACTACAGCTGAACAAACAATTCAACATTAATAACTATAAAAATGACCAGAATCTCAATAATGTTACATGACTGATGGTGATAAAATGAAGACTAACATTTTGTATATAAGCTGTACAATATAAATGGCGCAGCCTCTGGCTTATTTCAGTCTTGTACACTTTCCTGGTGGCCTTGGCAAGCTGCCTGCAGTTTAAATTTAACTATACTCGTAAGTAAACACTGGCTTATTGCCAAGATTACATCCCTATGCTACATTAACAAATAAATTTAATATGACTGTATATCTGCCAGCTTTGCTGCCTTGTGCGAAAATGTACATAAATAAATAACAACTTGAAACTCTCCATGAGGTGTTAGGGTGTTTCACTACACTGGTACAGGAAGGAAAGGGACTGAAATTCAGACCCACTGGGTTTAACGTGTCAATCTACTAAATTAGTCAACCGAACTTGGTACAAAGTATATTGCAATACTTGATGCTATAAATTCCCTTACAGACCTTGTGCAAAGAGAGAAAAAAAACAACCACTATTGAGTTTGCATCAAACCACTGGATTCTTCAAACTTAAATCATATTGATGTCAATCATGTCACTGACTGAGGTGTAGCAGGCATCATGGGATCCTCTCAGACTTCATGATTTTGTTTTCCTGATACTCCTTCTCATTTAGTATCCCCACCACCGCGACAATCTGATACTGCTTGGCCTTCATGCTGAGGGGGGTACGACGTAGACTCCTCATCAGATTGGCGTTAATCTCCCCGTGGAACTGGTGCATCTGTTTCTTCGTCAAGCTGGGATCAAACAACAACAGACGTAGGCTGCTGTCCTTCGTCTCTTCCACACCTACGATTGTCCTGCTGTGGCCTGGAGTAGAACAAAAATGCCATTAAAACTGGCAGACAATTTGCCATGTTATTACAATTTCTTAAGCAAAATTCGGCTCGAGTATAATATTGATTTTTCTAAGACCAAAATAATTGTTTTTGTCCTTTCCACCTCCCAGGCTTTTTTGTTGTTAATGTTTACAAGTTTTAAAGATATATTCTACATAGGCATTTGTTAGAAATGGTATAAAAAAAGATACCCTATTATATAGCTAGTACCTGGCTGGGAGATACTACGGAGTTCTCTATCTAAGAACATGGGCCGAGAATAAAAAAATACTTCATTGCTAAGTGGTTTCTGAGCATTACAAGTTTCTCATTGAACAAAATCAATATTATCACAGCCTACACAGACACTGCCTATCCCTCATAATACATCTATATCTCTGAGGAAGAGCAAGCCACACATTGACTTGGTATACTGTTATTCTTTCCCATTGTGCCAGACGTGGGGTGGACGATCAAAAACAAGTAAATTATAGTATATTAATTATTTTCTACATAGAAGTTTACAGCTACAGATATATTGTTTTTATTTTATTTGATTTGTCTCAAACACGGAACACTTAATGGACACTTTGTTATTTCCTATAATTTAAAATTTTTGTTAATGCTTCTGATGTGACCTTTCATCAAAGTTTAATTTATGGTCACTTACATCGTTTATAAAGAATGACTTAATTTTGGAATCAACAGGGCCTGGAATGTTTACTTTTAGGTTGTAAAAAGTTATTAAAATTAAAATTTTCACCCGTTTTAATCAACCTAATTTTTCAGTGTATATTGCCTTTTTTGCAGTTATTTATCTATACTAAATATAATAAAAAAAAAACAAAAAACATCTAAGTAATCTTGAAACAATTAAAACAGAATATGTAAAAAAAACTTGCAAAAGAAAATAAATGAATGAAAATAAATAATGAAAAAAAATACAAAAAATGTATAGTTTCAGTATGCACTGGGACGTGGAAAAAGGCTTCATGATCTAAGTGCCCAGCAGCCATTGTCATTTAGTGATAGAAAACATTCAGGTAGTTGTATATGATGAACAAGGCATTCATGTACCTCTGACATACGCCAGGAACCACATTAGCCCTGACAAAACTGTTGGCAGGTTTTTAAAATAATCCAAATATACTGTTATCTTTTGAAACATTCCCACATGTGATGATCAAATTGAAACAACTCCATGGTAATGGTCTATTGATTTCAGTCCATTCATATACTGTGTATGTGTTCAGTGAAGCAGGGGGAGGAGGGGGAGGGGGTCATCTAGGGAAAGCTACAAAATGGCAGCCAGACAAGAGAGGTGTCTGGGTACCAGCACACCAGACAATTATGGCCCCAGACAATTGATGTTTCCATTCATTGAGCTGTAATATACTGGAATGTTCTGGAAATCTGTTTGAAGAGTCCTTGTATGGATTTACACTTATGAAGTGAGTGGTTGCAGTTCACTTGTAGATGTCTAAAACTGTCCACACTGGGGTATCATCCAACTAACCTGATGGATTTTGAGACTTTATTGCCTAAACTCAGAAATAGTGAGCCAGAAATTTTTATCTAAAAACAATACACTATCATAAGGACACTATAAACCTCTCCAATTACGATTTCTATATCGCTTACTTGTTTCATGAATACAATTACCATATTTGAGGGAAAAATTCTAAATACCTGCAGACATTAATTTCAAATAGAACATCATCCTGGGATGTCGCACCTATACTAAGAAATTGTAATACAGGTGATGGTACTTTGAACTGTATATAATACCATAACATACACTTCAAACCACATCATCTACGCAGATCACTTATAACATGGACTGTTGTCTACAATCCAAAAGGATGACAAAGAAAGGATACTTCAGGTTTCTTGAAAATATTATTAAGATTTTTAACCTGAGCAAGGATGTCACTAAATTCTTGCAGGGAATAGGGTGTGGACTGACAATATAACTGCCATAGACCAATCAGCTGGTCCTTAGGTTTGCAGGCTACTCAGATGATATATAAGCCAACCATATGGACCTGCCTGTGTATCACAATAACTGATGTCCTAGGGGGGGGAAAGAGGGCACCATTGCATCAACATCAACTCACAATTTGCCTTAGACTAGATATGATCTGATGGATGGCAGTTTTAGGGAACAATAAACTCACCAAACTCTGAATATTGGATGTGCTTTGAAATTGCACCATGCCTGCATTCACCGTTGGCAAATCTAGACAGTAAAACAGGCAGATAGACAGATATCAAACTTTTCAAATAAACATACAAATTTAATAGGTGAATGATTTTTAGGCAAAAATTACAATATTCTTGGAAATTGCTCCAATTTTCACTTTCTGGAAAAAGAAAAAAAGAAACTTGGTAAATTATGTGTAGATTAACCTGCTGGAATGCATTAAAACAATTTCTAATGTAGATGTTTGTCCTTGAATAAAAAATGCTACACACTTCACCATATAATTAATAACAGGAAAAACTTTTTTTCTTCAAAAACCATCTCATCGAAATCTCTTTGGTATTCAACCTGAATTTCATCCAATTTGAACATCCAAGTTGAGTTCAACCAAATTCAATTAAATTATAGTTTTGTTATAATGGGACAAAAAACTACAAAATGTCCCATAATATTTCAGAAAATTATCCAATTATACCTTGGATACTTACAAAATATATTACTATGAATATGGCATAGGGGAATTTCTAAAGGACTAAAAAAACAACAGTTGGCAATTTTTCTAAACATCCCTCTACATTCCCATGAATTGCCACACATCTGCGTTGGACTGATTCACCCATGCCATCAATTAGAAAGTACTTCAAAAAAGAATAGATTACCAGGGCAGGCAGCAGGCAGTGAACTGCAGTATTAGCCGGTTGTTTGGACACCGCATTGATGACTATTTAGAAAGCATGGCCTTTTCTGTGCCATTGATTTATGCTGAGTTTTGCTAAATGATATGGAATAAAAGGGGTAGCAAAGCAGTTAAAGTGATCTGTAACAATCCATTAATGACAGTAATGTCTGGGTCATAGAATTCCCACCACAGCACATCCCCTTGGCAGGTGCCCCTGGGGTGAAGGTCCCTAGGGTGCAGGCAGCTACATAATGATATCATTTAGCAAAAACTGATCAAAACATTATATGAACCTTGATAAATAAAAAGATTCAAAAGGCAAATTACAAAGCCACAGAAACCCAAAGAGAAACTCATATTTATATTTATATCTGGACAGTTTTTTTTCCTCAAGTAACATTAAACAAGGCAGCAAAGCTGTCAAATGTACAGACAAAGAACAGAAAATAAAGATGCAAATAAGTGAAAAATTAAATTTTCACAAAAAACTGTTAAATTGCCAGAAAAATTTACCAAACAGACTGCGTTGCCTATTGAAGCTGTATGTTAGACCCATGTTTCTTTCCTGTAAGTTTGAGAACAGTAAGTGACATGATTTCCCTTAAATGGTCAGCATAGGAGCAGTGCCCAAAATAGGGGTNTTTATGTATATTTGTACATTGTCCCTAAAAAAAGTAAACCATGTCAATCTCAATTTAGTGATTTCCACAAGTACATGGAGTCAACAACAACACAAAATGCAATAAAGTTTTTATCAACGATAAAAAAATCATGGCCACTAAAATTCTGATATAGATCAATAACCATCTCTGGTTAACAAGGAACAATGGATGGTGAACAATATTCACAGATCAGCCTGGGAGTTCAAGAGGACAATTTAAAATGCATTATTCATCTGACGAGAAGTCCGCACAATGTGACAAATGAAAGCAGTACCATTACCGCGCTGATGTGGAAGATCCAGTTGTTAAAGCTGTTCAAAGGTCTGAAGTTGTGATGCCAGTTGATATCAATGGTTTCTCACACAGACTCGCATCACATTTTGATGTTTTCCAACTTGGGAGTAATATTGCCTTTTTGTATGCACGACACTGTTTGTTGATGTATGCAGTATCCATTTAATGGTTGATGTTAATTTTTATTGGTAAAATTAAATGATAGCAGAGGAATATATGGTGCATGTCATAACAGTATAATAGCTCTTTTTTTTCTTGTAAGAGACCTTAGCTTGATGCAGCAACACAGAACTATCAGATGGGAAAACTATTGCAAAGGAATATATTTTTTTAAGGATTCATCCCTTAAGAAATACATTTTTGGTTTTGAGTAAATTTCAAAAAATGAATTCAAGCCAGGGTCTATCTCAGTTCTTAGAAAACTACCAAATTAAGATTGGATCTATTAAATTCACGAGAGCCAACGGCCTACCTTGGTGTTGAAGGTACAGTGGAGGTTTGAAGTCTGCTGTCTTTTTGAAGTAGTCTCTGACCCACTCAAACAGCTTGGGGTGAGTCCCGTCAGGGCCTGTGGGGGCATGGAAATCTAAAAGCTGGCATCTGAAAATGGAAAACAAAAACAAGATAAATTTTTTGGTTTATGTGGTTTAAAGCTGGATTTGTCTGACATTATAAAGCAAACAAATTATGGTTGTCTGGAAAAATGCAATACAATACACATCTTGTACAGATATTGACGCTATTCAAAAAGTAATTTCTCAAGCATACGTGACAAGAGAAGGGTAGAAGTGAAAGGAAATACCTCGTACATCCAATATTTCCTCAACTTACTTGACTTTTAGTGATGATAAAGTGGCTACTATTTCTGTTGCTCCAATCCATTTTGTAGTATTGAAAAGCTTTCCCCCCAGCTGTTCAGAGCCCTGGAGGTCGAAACCCTTCTGCCAGGCCGTCTCTATAAGACGCTGGATCTTTGGAATGGAGGGAATTATTGGTCTCCCTTTTGAAAATAAATAAGATTAGGAAATAACTATATTGACCTGCTTAAGACATTTGAGTGATCAATCCACTGCTGATAGATAAATATTACAATATGTTTCCATCACCACGGTGACCCCAAGTTACCGCCATGTTCTAACATCAAATGTAGATTGCTGGAATCGCTCTTGTAGACATTTTTTTTTACACAACATAATCCGTTTAGCTTTGTTTTTTTCTGCTGTATAACTCAAGATAAAGATCCCTGATGGAATGAACAAACACAAATTAAGTGAAATGTCATCTGCTATTTGCAAATTAGCTGGAACAAATTTTGCAACCATTGAACCCCAAACTCTCAAAATCGTTTAGTAAATACACATGCATGCCCACACACTCACTTACTCATACATACACACATTTTCACTTAATCTCACCATACCCACGGACTCATGTAGACACACTCACACTGAGTCATACACGCACACAACAACGCACACACGCACAGGCACAAAACACACACACAAACGCTGACTTATGCACACACACACACTGAGTCATGTAAGCACACACATAAACACGCACGCACATGCACGTGCACGCACAAACTCACTGTCTTACCATTAAACAGCACATCTTGATACAGGGAACATGCTGCCAGGGAGGAGAGCAGCATCTGGAGGTTTCTGTAGCCACAGCCCCAGCCTTTGTCCCCATAGGAGGCAGCAAAGTGGTCAACACTGGAACACAACCATGCCTTGGTACTACTGGGCTTAGCATAGAAGTCACGCAGTCTGGCAATAATACCTGTCAAAGAAGACACAAAAATGCATATTTCAAAAAAGCCGATATTTTTCATACAACAGAAGTGTAATTCTACAGACCAGTAGTGTAATGTTTCATCATTAAACCCTGAATTCATCATTAATTATTTAGGTATAAGTAACTGGATTCATTTTAAAGCACATCTGTGGATTTCAGCCACACAAGAACAGGATTGACAAATTTGACATGGGCTGTATATCAAACAACGAATGCCTGATATTTACTTGCTGTCATTAAGCTATCGAATCTTTCCATATACACCAAATAAATGGCAATAAGTAGCCAACAAACACTGGCATATGTAACATCCCTCAGCAAGGTCTTTCAAAACTATTTAAAATAAATTGATTGAGGTCAGGGCTATTCCCAGGATTTGGGGTACATGTTCTCCAAAATAATCACCTATAATTTCCTACAAAATTTCAAGGAGTCCAAGCCATCATTTTTTAAAAATTTATATGCCATCCAGCAGTCTTTAAAAATATTGGCTGTCCAGTGATACCACCAGCTGTCCAAATGATGGTTGGACAGTTCACTGAGAAAAGCCTTGATTGAGGTAATTAATACATAATAGTGTTATCAGTTGACCCTTAACAGTTTTTATTTTAATGAAGGGAAAAATAAAGAAGAAAACTATAAATTAAAAGAACTACTTTATATAGAAAATGAAAAGAATGTTCCCTAACATTTCTTCCTTACTGTTCCTTCTTACCATACATAAAACAATCAAAACCAAAAATTCTTCTTTTACTAAGCCAAACTAAAGTCTATGTCTGACATCTTTATTTTGAACTGGTAGTTATCATTATCTCCTCAACCCCAGCGACTTGAAGAATCATCCCACCTATCCTCTCCAATATCTAAGCAACAAATCCTGCTCTCCTGACTTACATGACAGAATCAACCATGCAAAAATGACAACTTAAATCATTTAACACTTCTGGGTTGTGCAAACCATCAGCTTCAACACACTAGAGAATAAACCCAATCTTTAGCAACAACAAATTTGTTCACCCTCAAAATTAAAAGGTTGCCAGACAAACCAAAAACATGGTATTTTTATTGTTTCTCTAGAACAGGCTCAGCCATGCTAGAAAGTCACGCATCTATTTCTTGCACGAAGACATCACAGTCTCTACGAAATTAACTCCAGTTAAATGCTACTGACAACCAGACATCTCCTGTCATAGTTGATTTCTGAGAAAACTACTACATCCTTAATTTCCACACACAATAACCTACAAAGTGATGCAACAGAGACAATTCCCACTGCTATGAAACTTGAAGCTAGCGTTCTCAAATAGATAACCAACTTTATTGGCTTTACACAATGAAAGAAAACATTTCTTGTTACGAAAGTCATGAATTGCTACTACCATGCAGGTTCTCTCTGTTGCTGCCATGGTGACAGTATATTAACCTATGTGCTGTACCTTGTATAATTAAATAAGCCAAAGAGCTCCCTTGAGTACGCCTAGGATATTCAACATGTACATTATCTTCTCAATATACTGGAAGCAATTCAACAGAACAGTGTAAAATATTTACCAAACTCATAGAAAAATGATCAATCAAATCAGAGTGGAGCAAGTGCCAGTGTGAGAAGTTGATGAAAAAAATCATCGTTAAACGTAAAAGACATGACTTCCACCCACTGGGAATGAGCTGATAGCAGGTGCCACAGCAATGCGTGGGTGTGGAGATTGAGGTGGAAGTGTGAGAACTTACCAGGTGACAGAAGTCACTCAGCACGTAGCGTGGGCTACCTTTAAAATTTTCAACATCTTTCCACAAATCTGCATACCTGTAGGGGACAGCTGAGGGTGTGCGTGCATGAGAATGTGCAAGCGTGTGTGCATGCATGCATGTGTGCAAACGGGTCACTCACCTTTGGTACAAGAATGACCATCGTCCACCCCAGTGACACTGGACTCCTGTGTCTGCATCAGACGGTTGTAATACTCCGTGATGCTCATCTGGCCGTCACACACAGCCTTCTCCAGGTTCTTCTGGGACTGCTTCTTGTAGCTGTTCTTGCCATCCATGCCATACTGGGCCTGGATAAAAGAAATGAAATGTTTTAAAGGAAGGTCAATTATGGCACCATTCAGAGGTCCATTGTCCACTGATGTCTAAATTGATACAATGTCAGCATTCAGAGCAGATGATCCGCAGACTAACTGGTTCTGCAATAATATGGTCGTACCCATTTGAAAGTGAGGCCGAAAAGTTGCCTAGCAACTGAACGGATTAAATCTCAGCTCCCAGGTTCAATTGCTGGGCCCCTCCAGGGCTAGTGCCTGTGGTAGGCTAGGAGATCATTAGGGGATTAAGTGGCATCACTTTCAGGTGGTGTCGGCCATATTGGATTCATGCACCAGTTAGTCCTTGGATCATCCATCTTGAATTCAGCCAATGATAATGAACTAATAATTTCAGCTTTAATTACACAATGATTCCATTTGCTATCAAAAGTTCAACAGCAGATCAACAGTTCTTGAGCTAGCTGCTTTCCCCAGTATTTTTCACTGGGAATAAAACATAACATTCATGCCACAGATACTTTTATTAAAGTGTTTTTAAACTGTCTAAAAAGAAAACATTTTTAATTTTTTCAATGGACAACACATTTATCTTTTAAAACATGTTTCTCTCTATAAGCAAGTTGCTGCAACTGGTATTGTATGTGTAGAGCCTGTCTTACTGTGTTGTAGTTAACAAGCTTATGAAATCAATGAAGGCAAGAGAGGAGTTTCATCATATATCAAAATGAGACTGTGATTTTTGTCCCACTGAAACATGTGTTGTAGGAAGTATGTGTGGAATCAGAGCACATGCACTTCCTGCACTGTTTAAAACAATTTAATGCCAGCATTTTCACCATTTAAGTCTGTGTCATGTTGCATTCAAATACCAGTAAATCAATAATATTATAACATTATCAATATTACCCAGCAGTACAAAGTAGACACTGGAGTCTCTTTAACTGCACTGAATCATTAAATAGTTAAATGTAAAAAAATTGCTTTCTGCAACTACATTATCTGTAATTTGTCCATGTTGTAAATGTACATTGTAAGATAGTTCCTGGTGCCCCACCACAAAGAAGTGAAGGCGCCAGGGTAATGAGAAAATTGTGCTATAATATACTACAGCTCTGGCCTGCAATTTACAAGGAAAACTGATCAATGAACAAGAGGGATCGAACACTATCTTGGGAAACAATTTGTTTTTATTTAGATTAGTAAAAAAATGACTTGTGACCCAAAAGAACAATTGGATTTTAACATGTGAAGCATACCCTCTAACTTACAAAGTGAAGTATAATAAGTTGCACCACAATACAACCCTATCCCTATCCAGATGATATGACCATATGCACCAGCCAGCGCAAACAGAAGCCAAAACTATTGATTTTTATTCCTGCCCAAGCATCAATACAAACACTCAACGACCAACAGGCTTTTACAATAATTAAATTTCTCACAAATCCAATATTGGATGATATTATCAAAGCTGGGCATGTGCACTGTTGGCTCCCTACAGGCTGGGACACACTTCAGGTTATTGAGAGTTCAACATTAACCTGCTAGCTAAACTGCCTTAGCTGGCTATAGCGTTTACAATCAACCTAGTAAGAGACTGTCCAGCTGGCTATAGCATTTACAACCAATCTAGTAAGAGACTGCTTAGCTGGCTATAGCGTTTACAATCAACCTAGTAAGAGACTGTCCAGCTGGCTATAGCATTTACAACCAATCTAGTGAGAGACTGCTTAGCTGGCCATAGTGTTTACAATCAACCTAGTAAGAGACTGCCCAGCTGGCTATAACATTTTACAACCAACCTAGAAAGAGACTGCCTAACTGGCTATGGTGTTTACAATCAACCTAGTAAGAGACTGCTTAGCTGGCTATAGTGTTTACAACCAATTAACCTAGTAAGAGACTGCCTAGCTGACTATAGTGTTAACAACCAAACTGAAGTTTTGGGTGCCCTTCCATATTCCAAGGGACCACTTTTCCAAGGGTCTGATATTCCAAAGGCAGGCTATTCTGAGAGACTGCTTGTCCGCCGTTTATACAATTGGTTTAAGTATAGCTATCCCACCAATTGATTTCTTGGAATAGTGGACTTTATGAATAGTGCTCAATTTCAGATCAAGGCTCCTTTCATTTTCGGAATAGTTTACCTTTGGAAGAGCTGGTCCTCAGAATATAAGGTTGCCTCCAAACTTTTAGAATTGCAAACCTACTAACACTCCTTACATTAAAAATTTCTGTACACACTTAACAGAAAATGAAGAAAACAGCCAAATGTAGGTTTTTAATCCCAAATGATTGCATTCTAATTACACAAAAACAGATGGCTTGCTGTGCTTTTTGCCTGTTTCTTAACCATGTTCTTAGTGTAATATACTAAAATCTTATTTTAATGAATACGTAAATTATATTGAATAGAAAGAAGAAACTTCAACCACTTTTTGCAGCGTTATGGTCTTGTCTATTATCTTTGACAGTGGAACTATTCTATCAGAATCAATATTCTCTAATTAGGCAGATAGATTTTAAATTGCACGGAACTATTTGCTAGCCATTAACCTAAGGGGCAAAGTAATTACAGGAATTATTGCATTCCATTTCAAAAGGCCATTCTACTGCGGCTGACCTAGACTCTAATAAACCTAGCTGAGCCCATGAAAACTGGTATTTTACCTTGGTTAGGGACAACAAAGCAGACACATCCTCCTAAACTGAACCATGGAATTCAAACGCAGCAATGCTACTAGGTATTGTTATTCATTTTCTGCTTCAATGTGTCATGCAAAATGCATTAGATGCATTAAATTTCCAGCACGTGGAATAGAACCATTTCTGTCTCCCAAGTTATTAAGAGAAGTTTTGTGGTCTGAAACATGCAGGTGTGTGAGGGGCAGTGAGCACTATGTACAAGTGATGAGCCCTGACAACAATCATTTTTGCCCTTTTTATATCACTCTTTGGGACTTATGAAAAAATGGGACTTAACATATAATTATGTA